>ML801702.1:111572-130716 GCA_009831015.1 Picea engelmannii | reverse complement strand
GGAAATAGAAAACCATCGGCAAAAAACCATGTGCCGAAAAACCACCTAATATCATGTGGTCCCAGAAATATGTCGTCCCGGAAATATGTCGGCCCGACGAAAATATGTCGGCCCGAAAAAAAAAAAATTGGGGGCACTGCCCCCGAACCCCCGCGCGGGGGCTCCGCCCCCCTACACCCCCCTCTAACTCCTCTGCGCGCCCGGCGCAGGCGCTCAGACACTACTACTCGTGCAAAGAATATAACACATACCCAACATGGTCAACATGATGGAAATTTTGTTAATCTAGATCCTTGTGAATATGTATTTGAAATTGTCTCAAATAAAATAACTATTATAAATTCTTATGAAGAGCAACTTTTCAATATTCAGTCATCATTGCCAGAGCATCATGAAATGGAGATTTCTGAAAGTCAAGATTCATAAATTTGTTATGAACAACCTGTATATGATGAGTACCCATAGGATTTGGAGCATATTTATTTTCCAACATGTATTGAACCTCATAAAAATCCTCCTCTATTTGACTAAAGTGATCTTGAAATTGATGAGAAAAAAATTGTATCATTCTCTTTAGAAGGTGTTGTTCAACAAGACACTTATAAACAAGATTATGAGAGCAGTGATCCTATATATGATGATTATCAAGCAGACTCTTGGATATATTGAAGGAGATAAAGAGAAATTACAAGAGCAGGTGATTATTTCATTTTCTTCACCAAATGCTGAACAACATATACAAAAAATTAATGAGCCTCAATGTGACATTCTTGAGCTAGAAAAAGAAAAAATCAGCAGTGGAGGAAGGAATCCTTTTAATTCTAAACAACATTACGAGGTATGGGATGACTCCAAAATTTTTATCTCTTTCTATTTCTATGATCCAGTGGTAGTTTACATGGAGTCAAAATAGAGTAGCAAATGTTCTATCTTTGACATTTTGGAGATAGAATTTCGGAACTGTAAGTATGAGTTCCACGATCATTGTTTGCATTTTTCAACCTCTACTGTGCCATTTTTTCCCAAAGATGGAAGAAAGATTCATATATTTAACCAGATGCTTGCACGAATGTATTGGAAATATGTTTATACTTGAGCTGAAACAATGGATTTAAGTAGATTAGGGGTCATTGCATATAAATAATCTCCTTTTGAGCATTGGTGTATAGTTCAGTTTTCATCTTGATGTGGTTTGCAATGGATTAGAAGAATACATGACTCCATAGCCTAATGAAGGCATTGGTACAAAGTGTCTTTCAATTTGCAGTATGTATAGTTCATTTCAGTGCACATAAAGTTTTTTGAACTGGAGAGAACATGGATGTGTTTCAGAGCATATGCAGGTACGGTGACAGGTTTCATAGGTGGTAATAGATCATGTTCAGAATGCAAAGTAGGATGAAGGCACGTGGTCTATTATTATTGTCGTTTGTAGAAAAGAAGCATCCCTTGATGGAGCCTATGTTAGGACAAATATTGACATTTCCAAATTTTTTGTCACTCGCCAAAATATTTCCAGTTTCTCTAGCTTAAATCTTTCTGTCATCTGGTGTAAGCTTTTCATTGTCACAAACCTCAAAGTTTTTCGCAATTTTTGTCAACCCTCTAAGTCCTTGCATAAAACTTTCTCAAAGCCTCTACTTTTTGCGTCAAATCTCGTCAAAATCCCTCAAATTTCTTGCTACCTAATAACCACCAATTTTGAGTCCAGTCATCTCAAATTGTCAGGGTCTCAAAGTTTTTCGCAATTTTTGTCAAGCCTTTAAGTCCTTGCATAAAACTTTCTCAAAGCCTCTACTTTTTGTGTCAAATCTCGTCAAAATCCCTCAAATTTCTTTCTACCTAATAACCACCAATTTTGAGTCCACTAATCTCAAATTGTCAAGGTGTCTCAATATGTCTCTGTCTGCAATTCATTGGCCTTTGAAAAATAGTGATCGAAAATACCAAATTGCCCTTGTTATTTGAAACCAAACTACACTTTATGTTATAAATTATATTATTTTAAAAATATTTTATAATTTTAATACAATATGTTATATTTGACACTTTATGTTATAAATTATATTATTTTATAATTCTTTGGTTCTTCTTTTCAAGAGGATGATTTTCAGGATGGTTTTCGTAATATTGATAACGTTGAAGATGATTTCATTGATCAAGCAAGTTTGTATGAAGAATAAATAATTGTAGACCCAGAAGACTTTCAAGCAGATCAAAGACATGTTTGTTGCAACAATGACAATGAAAATGAATTTTCTAATGAGGAGTTGTTTCAAATCAACAATGCTAAAGATACAAATGCCTCTTATGATGTTAATGTAGAAGATGACTTGAGTGGTCAACATGATGAAAACTTTGTTGATCTAGATCCTTGTGAATATGTATTTGAAACTTTCTCAGATGAAATAGCTATTGTAAATTCTTATGAAGAGCAGTCTGTCAATATTCAGTCATCGTTGCCAGAGCATCATGAAACATAGATTTCTGAAAGTCAAGATTCATAAATTTGTTATGATCAACCTGTATACGATGAGTATCTAGAGGGTTTGGAACACATTTATTTTCCAACATGTATTGAACCTCACAACACTACTCCTTCGTTTGACTAAAGTGATCTTGAAATTGATGAGAAACAAATTGTATCATTCTCTTCAGAAGTTGTTGTTCAACAAGACACTTATCAAAAACATTATGAGAGCAATGATCCTATATATCATGATTATCAAGTAGACTCTTGGACAGATAGTGAAGGAGATAAAAAGTGATTACAAGAGCAAGTGATTATTTCATTTTCTTCACCAAATGCTGAACAACAGATAAAAAAAATCAGTGAGCCTCAATGTGACATTCTTGAGCCAGAAAAAGGAAGAAATCAGTGGTGAAGGAAAGAAGCCTTTTAATTCTGAACAACAAGACGAGGTATGGGATGACTCAAAATTTTGTATCTCTTTTCATTTCTATGATCCAGTGGTAGTTTACATGGAGTCAAAATGGAGTAGCAAACTTTTTGTCTTCGACATTTTAGAGATAGAATTTCAGAACTGTAAGTATGAGTTCCAAGATCACTTTTTGCATTTTTCAACCTCTACTGTGTTATTTTTGCCCAAAGATGGAATCAAGATTCATATAGTTAACCATATGCTTGCATGGATGTATTGGAAATCTATTTATACTTGAGTTGAAACAATGGATTTAAGTAGAGTAGGGGTCACTGTATATAAATAAGATCCTTTTGAGCATTAATGTATAGTTCAGTTTTCAGATTGATGTGGTTTGCAATAGATTAGAAGAATACATGAATCCATATCCCAATGAAGGCACTGATACAAAGTGGCTTTCAGTTTGCAGTATGTATAGTTCATTTCAGTGCACATAAGTCTTTTAAGTTACAGAGAACAAGGATGTGTTTCAGGGCATATGCAGGTACAGTGACAGGTTTCAAAGGTGGTCAGAGATCATGTTCAGAATGAAAAGTAGGATGAAGGAACGTGGTCTATTGTTATTGGCTCTTTGCAGGAAAGAAACATCCCCAGATGGAGCCCATGTTAGGACAAATATTGACATTTCCAAAAATTATGTCCCTTGCCAAAATTTTGCTAGTTTCGCTAGCTTTAAATCCTTGTGTCATCTAGTGTAAGCTTTTCATTGTCACAAACCTCAAAGTTTTTAGCTATTGTTTTCAAGCCTCTAAGTCCTTGCATCAAACTTTCTCAAAGCCTCTACTTTTTGCGTCAAATCTCGTCAAAATCCCTCAAATTTCTCGCTACCTAATAACCACCAATTTTGAATCCACTCATCTCAAATTGTCAAAATTTGACAGGGTCTCTCAATATGTCTTTGTCCACCAATTTTGAGTCCACTCATCTCAAAACAATTTTGAGTCCACTCATCTCAAATTGTCAAAATTTGACAGGGTCTCTCAATATGTCTCTGTCTGCAATTCATTGTCCTTTGAAAAATAATGATCGAAAATACCAAATTACCCTTGTTATTTGAAACCAAACTAAAGTTTTTATTATAAATTATATTATTTTATAATTTTAATATAAATTTGACAGGGTCTCTCAATATGTCTCTGTCTGCAATTCATTGTCCTTTGAAAAATAATGATCAAAAATACCAAATTACCCTTGTTATTTGAAACCATTTTATTATAAATTATATTATTTTATAATTTTAATATAATATAACTAATATAATTTTAAATAATATAATTTTAATTATATAATTTTATTTTATAATAATTATTTTATTATAATTATATTAAATTTATAATTTTAATATAAATTTGACAGGGTCTCTCAATATGTCTCTATCTGCAATTCCTGCAATTCACTGTCCTTTGAAAAATAATGATCGAAAATACCAAATTACCCTTGTTATTTGAAACCATTTTATTATAAATTATATTATTTTAATATAGGGTCTCTCAATATGTCTCTATCTACAATTCCTGCAATTCACTGTCCTTTGAAAAATAATGATCGAAAATACCAAATTACCCTTGTTATTTGAAACCATTTTATTATAAATTATATTATTTTAATATAATATGTTATATTAAAATTTGACAGGTTCTCTCAATATGTCTCTATCTACAATAAACCAAACTAAAATTTTTGTTATAAATTATATTATATTAAAATTATTTTATAATTTTAATAAAATATGTTGTATTTGCCAAATTACCCTTGTTATTTGAAACCATTTTATTATAAATTATATTATTTTATAATTTTAATATAATATGTTATATTAAAATTTGACAGGTTCTCTCAATATGTCTCTATCTACAATAAACCAAACTAAAATTTTTGTTATAAATTATATTATATTAAAATTATTTTATAATTTTAATAAAATATGTTGTATTTGTTTGGTTGTGCTTTAAAAACTTGGGTTGATTATTCAAACCTAAGGTCGTACTTGAATCTCCTAGTTACCGATTCCAAGTCATATGTCAAGCCCGAGCATAAGGCTAACACTTACCATCGAACCCAATATCAAGCATACATTCAAGGGATAGACCGCCCAAAGCCACATTATATGCCAAATCACGGGAAAACACACGTAAGGCGCCAAGTTGAGAATCCAAGAGGGAGCAAGGTTTGTGAACTACGTATCGACCAATCTTGGAAAGGTCGATGAATATAAATGCATTAGATTTCGTTGTTCTAATGCATGTGGGATAAGGTCCCATACACAAAAAATTAAAACGCTAAAGCACAAGGCGCCCAACATCCATGCCAAGCATTCAGGCTAGAAGGTGAAAAAAAGAGACACGTTGCAGTGCCAACTTTACCAGGAACGAGATCAAAGACGAGATGCTTCAAAATCTTGTGTGGTCTAGACATAGATTGGAGACCGTCCCTTCTCCTGTGATTCCCATCAAGAGATAGACTTCTCATGAGAGGAATGAAAAATACCTATATATAGACAATAGTGTACAGTTAACACGATGAGAAGCTAACATTGTTGGTGTGTTTTTTGTGGATGAAAAATTGATCTGGTTTCACCATAAAGATGTATATTTAAGTTCGCAAGCATCTATTTATAAACGTAAAAATTTCAATATCATTGTAACCCTAACAACCTTAAACTTAAACTTATTCATATAGATGTAACCCTAAAATTATTCATATCACTTTAAGATCATTAAAATCTCCTAGGAATTGAAATGTAAATGCTATTGAAATAGAAGAGAGTAAACACATACAATTTTTTTTTTTTAAAACAAAGAAGGGAAAGCATACACCAAAAGGATCTTACTTATCCAAATGTACCATCTGAAGCGTCATTCCTGATGGGCTACTCACTCCTGATATAGAAACACTTATCCTTGTCTTTCTCCTACTCCACTCTGTGTCTGCAATCTAGGTGCTTCAGATATCTAGGTGCTTCAACTATATGATTTCATATTGTTGGCAATCGCTTCAATATATGATTTCATGCTCTTGGCAATCGTATTGTTGGAAAAACGTCCCAATATATAATTTCATTCTCTTGGTAATCGTGTTGTTTGTAAAACGTCCCAAGTGTATGTAGCAAAAGATACATAATTTCTTGGTGTTGGTAAAATATACATCGAAAGAAGAGTTACATTCACAGTAGCCACTAGGGAAATAAAATGTGGCCACAATTATTTTATATCATCCATAAATGCCAACCAAACGTGGCATCCAACACACGGGCATCAGAACGCGAGGGTTAATTGAAACACTAGCCTGGTAAAGTGAAAGGCCAGGACATGATGGTTAATTGAAACGCTAGCCTGGTAAAGTGAAACACTAGACAAAAATTAGAAACGAAATGCACTGTTAAAAACTACATGAGTAAAAAAATTAAAAAAATTAAGGTTAATTCAAACCCAACATCTCCACGAAATCCTTAATTGAAAAGCTAGCTTCATAAAGTGAAACACCAAAGAATTATTAAAAACGAAATGCACACTTAAAAACTTAACGAGTAAAGAAAAACATTAAAAAACAAAATATGGCCATTACAGGACGCATCACTGTAAAAATGAAAATGTAAATGTAAATGTTAAAACTAAAGTAATATTCTCTAGATTTGCTAAATTATGGTTTGTGGAAATTGATAAGTTGATCTAGTAATTTCTTAATCATGTTATGTAAAAGTGAAAAAGTAAACATGATGAACGGACTATTTCATAAATGCAAGAGAGTTAATTATGCAAATCTCATTCATTGATTTGAATGTAAGACGAAGAATATGCTAACGTCTTCAATTCCTGACCATCAGATCAAATTTTGTAATTAAAAGGATGAGTAATCCAACTATTCCAATAGGGGATGCCTATCGGCGTAAAAATATTGGGCCGACTACCATCGAACCCAATCTCAAGCATATGTTCGAGAGATAGACCACCAAAGCCACATTATATGCCAAAAGTGTGTCTCCCTTCTCCTCATGAGTTTCCTTTTACTAAAATTTAAAATGTAACTGCCCTAACCCTTGGTCTTCCAATGAGATTGACAGTCAAGATTAGATCTTGCCCTCATGATATCAACGACCACGACTTAATCATTCATTGAGGTCACTTAATTCACTAAAATGACCCATAACATCATAAATTCACTTTTACATTAAAAAATTAAAAGACCCAACTTTATAAAATCACTTTATAAAGTTACTTTATAAAATCACTTTATAAAGTTACTTTATAAAAACATATTATAAAGTCACCAGGGAGAAAGTGTGTTGGGTCACTTCTGCATGTTGAGCATCACCAATGCAGAAGCACCTCCAAGCTACCAAATTTCAACACTCCCTCTTGGAAAGAGAGGTACTTCTGGTATCACCACCAGAATTAGTCTCCATCTCATCAACTGCCATAGTTTCTCTCTCTGCACTAGAAGTCTCTACTCCCTCTGAACAGGAAGCTGCTAATCCCACTGCACTAGAAGCCTCTGTTGCTATCTATGTTGTACCATGAATTGAAGACATGATCCTAGGAGACTGCACACTCTCCTGAGCATCCATCTGTGTCGACTCATGTCTCTTGAGTCCTTTGAGAGTCTCGGAAGAAGACTAAGTCCCGGGTATAAACTCTCTCTCCTATGCTACCTGCCAACTCTCCGACATAGAGTCCGAGTCCAGAAATCCATTGGACCCCAGCACAGGTCGACCCAACAACCTATACATGCCCTCATACCTAACACCAAGCATCGTTGATAAAAACACATGTCCACCATAGAAGACAACTCCAAATCCACTCTCATCCAAAGATGACACTGAGAGAAAATTAGCAGTCAACTCTGGAATATATAACACCTCAGAAACCTCCAGAAGACCTCTCGACTCTTGTTGGAATCTAACCCTTCCAACCCCCTTTACTGCAAGTTATGGGTTGGCTCCACAATTCACTCTGTAGTCTGATTCTATCTCTGTAAGATCGAGGAAAACTAACCTCAACCCAGTCATGTGCCAAGAAGCTCCATTGTCCACAAACCATGACTTAATGTCCTCGAACACTAGGCAACCACTGCCCACGGGACCAGTCATGAGAGAGAAATCCTTCTCATATTTCTCAGCAAACTCTACAACCTTTGTTGAAGTTGATACCTCTGGTTCCGACGTCTTCTTCTTCTTGTTCGGACATTGACTAGCATAGTGGTGGTCTTGTGACATGCAAAACATCTCACCTTGATAATGTCCTTATTCTTCTCATTTCCCTTTACCATAAGACAAACGTTATTGTCATCTGCACCATCCAATGTCTTTTCCTGAGACCTCTCCCTAATCTCCTCTTGTGTAAAATCATCCCACAATCTGCTCCAGTCAGGGAGCTTCTCTCTCCCAACCACACACTTCACGAAAACCTCCCACTCCTTGGTGAATCCTTTGAGGGATATCCGCACCAACTCTCAGTCAGGAATGACTTCTCCAACAATTTCCAAATCATCCTTCACCTGTGCAACCCGGGTGAGGTAGGCGACCACACTCTCTCCTTTGGCCATCCTAGCACCATGGAGCTTGTCCCAGAGAGCCATTTTCTAGTTCTTGTTCTTTGCCTCATACATACTTTTCAGTCCATCCTACATCTCTTTGGTTGTATTCTTCTCAGCCAAGTTTGGAATGAGGTGGTCTTTGACCATGTCCAAGATGATTCTATGAGTCTTGGCTTCCTTCACTTCATGAACATCAAGAGCTATGGGATCTGAAGAAGGTACATACACGATGGTGTTCACAAACAACCATAATTTTTCTCCTTGAGAACACTACCGATTCTAACCTGCCACTGTAGGTAGTTGGATATCCCCTCCAACCTATCTTCAAACCTGATGTTGGAAGCCATCTTTGTCCACCTGACAAAGAACTTCTTCTTCCTTCTTCAACCTAATGCTCCAACAAATCACTTGTTGTCCAAGTGCCAATGCTGTCCACAAAACTTCAGAGCACCTGCTCTGATACCATGTTGAAATACATTTTAGTTAAGCATAAGACTTAGTCTAAATTAGATTTCAGCCTCCTATAAATATCCAACAGTCATACAATTGTACTTTATGGACAAAATACTAATAGACTAGTTCTGAAATAAAATAGCAGCACAAATAACTCTTATATCAGTAGACTGTAACCCTCATTTGGCACAAAAATCTGTGCATAAACACTTGAATAAATACACATAAAAATTAAGGACAGTTTTGAGGAGAAATATTGTTTTATTCAACGCAAGGAAATTCAGAACTATTACAACAACAAATAGCATCAGAATAAAACACATACTTTCACTTGTTTTAGCAAGGTTCAACTCTATACAAACAGTCCCAGATTGTATCTAGAAAAGACATCCATGACTGTACGACTTGTATGGCCCAGGATAACCAACAATCCTTCACAAACAATCACCATTCTACATAGAAAATCGTGGCAAAAGAAACTATACAGAACAAAAGATAAAAACTCAGCAAATGTGCATTGGAAATCATGCCAACCTGTTGTAGAATGACAACCTCGATTTATGTGCCCTCCCTTTGCTGTACAACCAACTTACACAACTGTACAACCTCTTCTTTTGTTGTTGTACGGACTATATTAATGGATGCAAATTCTCTTGGGTTGCATGCCAATCCCACTCCTTGGGATGCATGCCAAACCCTCTTTGTTGTAGCTATTCCTTCAATCCAACACTCTTCCTTGGGATTCATGCCCTTCACCTTCCCTCTTACTCTCCTCAAAAGTGTGCCCCCCTTCTCCTCATGAGCTACCTTTTAATGAAATTTAAAATGTAACTTCCTTAACCCTTGGTCTTTTAATGAGATTGACGGTCAAGACTAGATATTTACCTCATGAGATCAACGGTCACGACTTAATCATTCGTTGAGGTCACTTAAGTCACTAAAGTGACCCATAACATCATAAAGCCAATCCAAAAGTACCTCCGAGCTACCAAATTTCAACAGTTTTTCGTGGGAGGAGATGCTCACAATTGGTACAAATATCTTCCTCCTTCGAGCATTTCATCTTTGAAAGAATTCCATTCATCATTTCACAAGCATTGTAGGTTATATTTTCCTAAAAATATTCTTTTGGAGCACTATTGTCGAGAGTTTGAATTATATATTCAACATACAATAGTAGATGATCATGATTCTATCCATGTAGATGAAAGAAAATCAATTGGTGATGAAGATCTAGATTCAAATTAAATCATACACGAGTCCTCTAGTTCTTCTTTTCAAGAGGATGATTTTTAGGATGGTTTTGGTAATATTGATAATGTTGAAGATGATTTCATTGATCAAGCAGGTTTGTATGAAGAAGAAATAATTGTAGACCTAGAAGACTTTCAAGCAGATCAAAGACATGTTTGTTGCAACAATGAGGATGAAAATGAATTTTCTAACGAGGAGTTGTTTCAAATAAACAATGCTAAAGATACAGATGCCTCTTATGATGTTAATATTGAATATGACTTGAGTGGTCAACGTGATGAAAATTTTGTTGATCTAAATATTTGTGAAGATGTATTTGAAACGGTCTCAGACGAAATAACTATTATAAATTCTTATGAAGAGAAACCTATCAATATCCAGTCATCATTTCCAGAGCATCATGAAATGGAGATTTCTGAAAGTCAAGATTTAGAAATTTGTTATGATCACCCTATATACGATGAGTATCCAGAGGATTTGGAGCATATTTCTTTTCCATCATGTATTGAACCTCATAACATTCCTCCTCTGTTTGACTAAAGTGATCTTGAAATTGATGAGAAACAAATTGTATCATTCTCTTCAGAAGGTGTTGTTCAACAAGACACTTATCAACAACATTATGAGAGCATTGAACCTATATATGATGATTATCAAGCAGATTCTTGGACATATAGTGAAGGGGATAAAGAGCAATTACAAGAGCAAGTGATTATTTCATTTTCTTCACCAAATGTTGAACAACAAATAAAAAAAATTAGTGAGCCTCAATGTGACATTCTTGAGCCAGAAAAATAAAAAATCAGTAGTGGAAGAAATAATCCTTTTAATTCTGAACAACAAGACGAGGTATGGGCTGACTCCAAATTTTTTATCTCTCTTCATTTGTATGATCCAATGGTAGTTTACATGGAGTCAAAATGGAGTAGAAAACTTTCTATCTTTGACATTTTGGAGATAGAATTTCATAACTGTAAGTATGAGTTCCAAGATCATTTTTTGCATTTTTCAACCTCTACTGTGCTATATTTTCCCAAATATGGAAGAAAGCTTCATATATTTAACCATATGCTTGTATGGATGTATTGGAAATATGTTTATACTTGAGATGAAACAATGTATTTTAGTAGAGTAGGGGTCACTGCATATAAATAGGCTCCTTTTGAGAATTTGTGTATAGTTCAGTTTTCAGCTTGATGTGGTTTGCAGTAGATTAGAAGAATACATGACTCCATAGCCCAATGTAGGCACTAGCACAAAGTGGCTTTCAGTTTGTAGTATCTGTAATTCATTTTAGTGCACATAAAGTCTTTTCAGCTGCAGAGAACATGGATGTGTTTCAGAGCATATGCAGGTACAATGACAGGTTTCAGAGGTGGTCAAAGACCATATTCAAAATGCAAAGTAGGATGAAGGCACATGGTCTATTGTTCTTGGCGCTTTGCAGGGACGAAACATCCCCAGATGGAGCCTAAGTTAGGACAAATATTGACATTTCCAAAAATTTTGTCCCTCGCCAAACGTTTTCCAGTTTCACTAGCTTTAAATTCTTGTGTCATCTGGCATAAGATTTTCATTGTCACAAACCTCAAAGTTTTTCGCCATTTTTGTCAAGCCTCTAAGTCCTTGCAGCAAAATTTCTCAAAGCCTCTACTTTTTTCGTCAAATCTTGTCAAAATCCCTCAAATGTCTCCCTCCTTACCTGATAACCACTAATTTTGAGTCCACTCATCTCAAATTCTCAAAATTTATCAGGGTATCTCAATATGTCTCTTTCTGCAATTCATTGGCCTTTGAAAAATAATGATCAAAAATACCAAACCTCAAAGTTTTTCGCCATTTTTGTCAAGCCTCTAAGTCCTTGCAGCAAAATTTCTCAAAGCCTCTACTTTTTKCGTCAAATCTTGTCAAAATCCCTCAAATGTCTCCCTCCTTACCTGATAACCACTAATTTTGAGTCCACTCATCTCAAATTCTCAAAATTTATCAGGGTATCTCAATATGTCTCTTTCTGCAATTCATTGGCCTTTGAAAAATAATGATCAAAAATACCAAATTGTTCTTATTATTGTTATTTGAAACCAAACCAAATCCTCCCTACCTCATAACCACTACCACTAATTTTGAGTCCACTCATCTAATTGTTATTGCCCTTATTATTGTTATTTGAAACCAAACCAAATCCTCCCTACCTGATAACCACTCCCACTAATTTTGATTCCACTCATCTCAAATTTTATCTACCACTAATTTTGATTCCACTCATCTCAAATTTATCAAGGTATCTCAATATATCTATTTATGCAATTCATTGGCCTTTGAAAAATAATGATCAGAAATACCGAATTGCCCTTGCCCTTGTTATTTGAAACCAAACCAAACTTTATGTTATAAATTATATTATTTTGTAATTTTAATATAATATGTTATATTTGTTTGGTTGTGCTTTAAAAAATTGGGTTGATTTAGATTATTCAAACCTAAGGTCGCACTTGAATCTCCTAGTTACCATCGAGTCGAAGTCATATGTGAAGCCCAAACATCAAGGCTAGCGCTTAACTTTGATTGTTCTCATAAAAATTTATTGGGTCGCCACATTATATGCCAAGTCACGTGACAACACACAAAAGGGGCCGAGAGAGTCCAAGTGGCAGAAAGGTTTGTGCACTACACGTCCACCAACATTGTAACAATCGATAAATATAAATACATTATATTTCATTGTTCTAATGCATGTGGGATAAGGTTCCATACACAAAATTAGAACGCCAAAGCACAGAGCTCCCAACATCCATGCCAAGCGTTTATGCCAGACGGTGAACAAAGAGACATGTTGCAGTGCCATCTTTTCTAGGAATGGGATCGAAGACGAGATGCTTCAGAGGCTCGTATGGTCTAGACATAGATTGGAGACCGTCCCTTCTCCTGTGATTCTCGTCAAGAGAAAGACTTCTCATGCGCAGAAACTTGACACCATAACAGAATAATCTTCTCGTTTTGACTACCAAAGATAGAGTGGAAATAAAAGGATCAAACCATATTTATTGTCATAGATACGATGACAACAATTGAAATTTGCTCTCCTCGGTCACAGCTAGTTAGAAGAACACAAACTGGACAAATGGTTAGGGTTTATCATGCTAGTGGCCATTTATCTTGGTTTTTGTTTCTGCAAATCTATTCCAAGATAGAAGGTCAATCGCTGTCCACTAAGCGATTTGATGAAGTCAAGTCATTCATTCGACACCTGCCCAAGAATAAATTTTGGTACAAAGGAAGAAAACATAAGATAATGAAAGAAAGGCAATCGACTAGCAATCCATCTTCAGTATTTATCAACCTTGCCAAGAATTTTGTAGTTGGTCGATGATGATGATGGGGAACCTAAAGAAACTAGTTGTAAATACTATGAAACAGGGTAGTAAAAAAGTTTATCTCAAGTTTGTACTGCTCCAATGAAGTGCAACAAAACACTCATAAGTAATCCAATATTAAAGGGGGTTGGGCACAATTCGAAGATTCATTTTATATTTGGAGGAGTTTTCACCTTTTCTAGGGTTTATTGCAAATATATCCATCAGGTGTAGACTCAAATGATGTTATCACAATTTTTTGGGCTCTTCAATCTCTTAAAGGTTCTAATTGTTAATATAGTTTCTCATTCACGACAGTATCAAGAACAAGGTTATTACATTTGGAATAATGTGACAATCTATGACAATGCAAATCTGAAATATGCCAGTGTTTTTGATGGGGTTGTTGTTAAGGAAAGCGTTGTACTAGAACCTGGTGTTTTCTTATCTTTCAATGTTGTTATTAAAAAAAATTATGGTGCTCCAAAAGTAACAAAGGATTATGTTACTGTGGCAAAAAGTATCGAGTGTAGTAACAAGTCAAAGAATGTTGGTTCAAGTCTTGTGAAGCAAATTGCCAATGCTACGAATGATGTTGCAGGAAATGGCACTACCTGGGCTACCGCCCTTAATTTTGAGATATTCACAGAAGGATGTAAGTCAGTTGCAGCTGGGATGAATGCCATGAATTTGAGAGAGGGCATTACCATGGAAATATATGCAGTTTTGATGCATTCGAAAAATAGAGCAAGGATGATAAGCACATACAAGGAAATTGCACGTGTAGACACTATCTCAACAAAGGGTGAAAGGGAAATTGGTGAATTGATCGCCAAATCCTTCTGACTCATATTACCACATCATCATTCTTTGGCCAATTAGCCTATAGGGTTTTATTTTGTGAAATTGAAAATAAATTTTAAATATCAATGATCCAAATGGCAGCATATAGATTGCAAAGAATTAATACGTCTTAACAAAATTCTACTTTTCAAAGGACGAGGACACCAAATAGCTTTTATAGCATATTTGGAGGCATCAGTTAAGCAACAATTCCATATTTCAAGCAGATATTTAGGAAACGGTCGGGGAACTATATCTAGGATTGGGGCTACAATTACTCAACATTGAAGAGATAAAATCAACATCAGAAGACTGTAGCGACGATTAACATTCAGAGAGCCTTTTTGGGCTGTATTGTAATTAGATTCTTTTAATAAAATATTTTTTAGAATTGAGGAGATTCTGATACCTCACTTCCACTAAATCATGTATTTTCCTAGGATCTGTTTCCCATGTTTTTATTAATCCTCTTTCTTATGTTCATTGATTCATTTAGGCTATGACAACTATCATTCAGTACAACCTTTGTTGTAGTGAATTTAAACACACTTATTTGAACACAGTCTTTCCTATGTTTTGCTGTGAGCAAAACAAGACCCGTGTTTAGATATTGTTGCCTATTTTCTGAAGATTAAATACAACTTGATTGAGTTTAGTGTTAGTTCTTTTATTGAGGATAAAAGTTAGATTTATCCTCGTTAGATACCTGGACTTTTGACTTAGTTTGTGTTTATCTTGGATATTCTATCCATACTTAATATTTCAAAGGATTTAGTTGATGAAGTCATGCCTCCTCATGTTCTGATTTTCAATTATTAGAAGGTTCATTGATTCAATCTCATATCAAGAAGCCTCGAAAGGGCTGATCAATAAATCATTATTTTTTATGAAAATGTGCTAGGGTTGGCTCTATTGCAACCTAGAGTCAACTCAAGTAACATCATTTTTTGGCATGGTTGTCGGGGACGATTTTGAAGGTTTCCATCTTCCCTAGGTGTACAATAAAGCTTAGATCTATTTCTTGATGGTGAATAAGAAATAGGCATCAAACATCGGTTGCAACCATTCACCTGGTGACTCCTTGGCTTAAAGAATCCAAATGATTCACTTGCGACTCCACTAGTTTCAATATGTCACGTTCTTTTTCTTCTCATATCGCTACAAGGTTTTGTCCTTTGGATTTTACAAATGTTTCTAGTTTTCCAAATGTTGTTCCAGACATTAAAGTTTGGGAAGATATTCTTCCTAATTTCAGAGAAGATATGGATGACAATACTGCACAACACTTGTTTGGGTTTCATAAACTTATGCATCAATTCGATATACATCATGAGAACGTATTGATGAATCTATTCATGTTTTTGTTGAAATACATTTTAGTTCAGCATAACACTTAGTCTAAATTAGATTTCAGCCTCGTATAAATATCCAACAGTCATACAACTGTACTTTATGGACACAAATACTAATAGGCTAGTTCTGATATAAAATAGCAGCAGAAATAACTCTTATATCAACAAATTCAAACCCTCATCTAGCACAACAATTTGTGCATAAACACTTGAAGAAATACACAGAAAAATTAAGGACATTTTTGAGGAGAAAGAATGTTTTATTCAACTAAAGGAAATTCAGAACTATTTCAACAACAAATAGCATCAACATAAAACACAAGCTTTCACTTATTTTAGCAAGGTTCAAGTCTATACAAATAGTCCCAAATTGTATCTAGAAAATACAACCTTGAATGTACGACATGTATGACCCAGGACAACCAAAAATCCTTCACAAGCAGTCACAATTCTTCATAGAAAATTGTGCCAAAAGAAACTGTACGAAACATAAGATAAAAACTCAGCAACTGTACATTGGAGATCATACCAACCTGTTGTAGAATGACAACCTCAATTTCTGTTCCCTCCCTTTGTTGTATGACCAACTTACACAGATGTACGACCTCATATTTTTCTATTGTACAGACTGTATTAATGGCTGCAAATTCTCTTGGGTTTCGTGCCAATCCCACTCCTTGGGATGTGTGCCAAACCCTCTTTGTTGTAGCTCTTCCTTCAAGCCAACACTCTTCCTTGGGATTCATGCCCCTTCACCTTCCCTCTTACTCTCCTCAAAAGTGTTCCCCCCTTCTCCTCATGAGTTGCCTTTTAATGAAATTTAAAATGTAACTACCCTAACCCTTGGTCTTCCAATGAGATTGACGGTCAATATTAGATCTTTCCCTCGTGAGATCAATGGTCATGACTTAATCATTCGTTGAGGTCACTTAGGCCACTAAAGTGACCCATAACATCATAAAGTCACTTTTACATTAAAAAATTAAAAGACCCAACTTTATAAAATCACTTTATAAAGTTACTTTATAAAAACATATTATAAAGTCACTAAGGAGAAAGTGTGTTGAGTCACTTCTGCATGTCAAGCATCACCAATGCAGAAGAACCTTTGAGCTACCAAATTTCAACATTCCCTCTTAGAAAGAGAGGTACTTCTGGTATCACCACCATAATTAGTCTCCATCTCATCAGCTTCCATAGCTACTCCCTCTGCACTAGAAGTCTCTACTCCCTCTGAACATGAAGCTACTACTCCCATTGCACTGGAAGCCTCTTTTGTTGTCTCTGTTATACCACGAATTGAAGACATGCTCCTAGGAGACTGCACACTATCCTGAGCATCCATCTGTGTCGACTCATGCCTATTGAGTCCTTTGAGAGTCTCGGAAGAAGACTGAGTCCCTAGTATCAACTCTCTCTCCTGTGCTACTCGCCAACTCTCTGACACAGAATTCGAGTCCATAAATCCACTGGACCCCAACACAGGTCGACCCAACAACCTGTACAAGCCCTCATACCCGACACCAAGTATCGTTGATGTGTCAGCAGTTGCTCCCATAGGATATAAAAACACATGTCCACCATAGAAGACAACTCCAAATCCGCTCTCATCCAAAGCTGACACTGAGAGAAAATTAACAGTCAACTCTGGAATATATAACACCTCAGAAACCTCCAGAAGACCTCCTGAATCTTGTTGGAATCTAACCCTTCTAACCCCCTTTACTGCAAGTTGTGGTCCGGATCCAAAATTCACTTTGCAGTATGATTCTCTCTCTGTAAGATCAAGGAAAACTAACCTCAACCTAGTCATGTGCCGAGAATATCCACTGTCCACAAACCATGACTCAATGTCCTCGAACGCTAGGAAACCACTGCCCACGGGACCAGTCATGAGAGTGAACTCCTTCTCATATTTATCAACAAACTCTAAAACCTCTGTCGAATTTGATACCTCTAGTTCTAGTGTCTTCTTCTTCTTGTTCGGACATTAACTAGTGTAGTGTCCAGTCTTGTGACATGCAAATCATCTCACCTTGCTCATATATTTATTCTTCTCATTTCCATTTATCATAAGAGAAATGTTCTTGTAGTCTGCACCATCCAATGCCTTTTCCTGAGACCCCTCCTCGATCTCCTACTACGTAAAATCATCCCACAATCTGCTCCAGTCAAGGAGCTTCTCTCTCCCCACCACACACTTCATGAAAACCTCCCACTCCTTGGTGAATCCTTTGAGGGCTATTCACACCAACTCTGAGTCAGGAATGACTTCTCCAACAGTTGCCAATTCATCCTTCACCTGTGCAACCCGGGTGAGGTAGGTGGCCACACTCTCTCCTTTGGCCATCCTAGCACCATGGAGATTGTCCCGGAGAGCCATCTTCTGGTTCTCGTTCTTTGCCTCATACATACTTTTCAGTCCATCCCACATCTCTTTGGTTGTCTTCTTCTTAGCCAAGTTTGGAATGAGGTGGTCTTTGACCCCATCCAAGATGATTCTCTGAGTCTTGTCTTCCTTCACCTCATGAACATCAAGAGCTATGAGATTTGAAGCAGGTACATGCACGATGGTGTTCGCAAAAAACCATAATTTGTTCTCCCTGAGAACACTGCTGATTCTAACCTTCCACTGTAGGTAGTTGGATATACCCTCCAACCTATCTTCAAACCTGATGTTGGAAGTCATCTTTGTCCACTTGACAAAGAACCTATTTTGCCTTCTTCAACCTAATGCTCCAGCAAATCACTTGTTGTCCAAGTGCCAAAGTTGTCCTCTGAACTTCAAAGCACCTACTCTGATACCATGTTGAAATACATTTTAGTTCAACATAACACTTAGTCTAAATTAGATTTTCGTCTCCTATAAATATCCAACAGTCATACAACCGTACTTTATGGACAAAAATACTAATAGACTAGTTTTGAAATAAAATAGCAGCATAAATAATTCTTATATCAACAGACTGTAACCATCATTTGGAACAAAAATCTGTGCATAAACACTTGAATAAATTAACAGAAAAATTAAGGACAGTTCTGAGGGGAAATAATGTTTTATCCAGCTCAAGGAAATTCAAAACTATTACAACAACAAATATCATCGGCATAAAACACAGGCTTTCACTTGTTTTAGCAAGTTTTAGCTCTATACGAACAATCCCAGACTGTATCTAGAAAAGGAATCCATGACTGTATGGCCTGTATGGCCCAGGAAAACCCACAATCATTCACAAAGGAGAACCCCCTTTGCCCACATATGTGAGTGAAAGTGTTAAGCCCTAATTTTGGCTCATTACCCCTTAATTGGGGCATATTATATTAGTAATGTTATTTTATTTATGTCGGCTTTAGGCCATTAGTTGTAATTATACCTCCTAGTCTCCTATATATACCAAGGAGACATTTTCATTTT
>ML801702.1:83171-111472 GCA_009831015.1 Picea engelmannii | reverse complement strand
TTATTATCTGAAATTATCTCTGTTTCAAGGCGTTGAGTACTTTTCCTGAGGTTTTTCCATGCTATATTGATGTTTGGTTCTTAACAGAAAGAGGCGTTCCCCTTCCTCTGGTTCTTCTGGCCCGCTTGGCTAGACTTTGGTGGTAGAGATAGTGGCACTGGGTTCAACATAAATAATATGCTTCTCTCCTTCTGGAAACTTTCAACTCGACCACGAGTGACTGCTTGGAGAGACATTATTTAGTGTTGTGCCAAGCGATTTTATGGTATTCACACCATTTTTTGGTGTCCTTCTTCGACTTCTCATTACCCTTCTTGTGTTGCAGCTTGGACTGGTTGTCCTGAGAGTGGCCATCTTTCCTTTGTACCTTGTTGTGTGGGTTGGGGATGCCTTTTCCCTGCTTCGACTGTGAGGAGTTTGCAGATCCAAACTCTTGTCTCTTCTGCTTAAATTTTTGTTCGATCTTGACAGCATATCTATAAGCGGTACCCAATGCGATGTCCATAAAATCCATTTATGTTTGAATTTATCTATGAAAACAACAACTGTATTTGAATATTGTATGTCTCTTAGAGTATTTGGTACCCAATTTGGTGTGCAAGGTACGAAAAATATTGGTTAAATATGGTACTGTCTGGTCCCTTTCCTGATGCAAGGTGGTCCATCTGGTGTACTGGTCCTCGTAGCTTCCAACATGGTAGTATTGTTCTTTAATGGCATCCTGGAAGGAATCCCATGTGGGGGAAACCACAAATATTGCAGATTCCTCTATGGCCCTTTGCTCAGAGTAAGTATCCCACCAATCCTTAACATGGGGGATGACCTTGAGGAGTGAAAAAGTAATATTTTCCCTATCAGAAAAATTGTGGACCGAAAATTACCCTTCGAGCAGATTCAACCATTTATCTACAACATCCGCATCTATTAATCCTTCAAATAATGGAATATCAAAATTTACCTGTACCTTGAAGGGGGTTGCATGGCCGTTTGATGAAGACGATTCTCCTATGAGCATCCTCCGAAGGATCTGTGTAAAGTTGTCCATCATTTCATTCCTTTATCGTTCAATAGCTTCCTCGAGCAACATTTTAAAAGGATCTCCTGCTCCATCATCTTTATTTTTGTCCCCCATGGGTTGTTGTCAGGCTCGATGCGACCAATCTTGTAAAGGATCGAATGGTTCAAGTCCCAACTTCTTGTACCCAGATCTTGTCAGGGACATGTACGAAGAAAAATAAATGAAGATTAGACCGCTCTGATACCACTAATCCGGATTTATGAGCGGAATGAAATGAATAGCAGACTGAATACAATAAACACATAGATATGGAGAACAACACAAATATCCGGTGAACAATATATTCTATTGAATAAATGAAATAGGCTTAAACTGTAAAACTGCAGAACTAAAAGCAACTTGCTCGAATGGTGGTAGCTATCTCTAAGAAGAGATGTGGCTGCTACACGCATCTATATGAGAAAAATGATTACAATGCAGCTCCAAAGGCCTTTTTAACGTTACTCATGAATGCCAAAACCATAGACATCAAAAAAGATAACCCTAGGAGATGAAACGCCAAAATTTATGTGGGCCCCGATGGGTAAGTTGGTACCTCAACTTCTCGGGGTCGTAAATTTTGCATACGAACTCCATTTTAGGCGCGTGATAGCCCGTTGGAAACGTATTTTTGAGAACTACACATTACACTATCAAACTCTGAGTCTTTCTACATTTTGACTATGGAAATCCAAAAAAACATTGTTTAGGGCCCCAAAACAGCCCTGAAAGTACAAAAAGATGTGATGACATGAAAACATCCGAAATAAGATAGTTGGATTAGGTGGGAGGCCACTAGTCTCCACCTAGAATATGTGTAGGGATTCAGACAACCCCGTAAGTGTAGAACCCACACTTACAAATAAGTACAGAAGAAAAATTGTCAAGAGGAGCCAATTAGAATAGGTGGGTGACCACCAATATCCGCCTGGATCAACAATAAGAGAGTAGCACGCTCAAGGAATGTTGGTTTCCCCGGTTTGGGTTTCTAGGGTAAAATGTCTGCGCACTTTGTGTTTTATTTTTCATTTAATTTGATCTAGGTGGATATCGGTGGCCACCCACCTTTACCGACTGGCTCAAAACAGTTTTCTGCCAATTTTGGCAATTTACTATTTTTAGCAGGTTTTAACTTTCGGGGCCATTTTGAGGGCCTAAATGAAGGTTTTTCGAGATCAAGGTTCTCAATGATAAATGAAGGTATAATTGAGCCCCCAAAATGAATCTCCTTGATTATACCTTTCCAACGAGCTATCACACGCCTAAAACGGAGATCGTATGCAAAAGTTACGATCCCAGGAAGTTGATGTACTCACTTACCCAAACGGGGCCCACATGAATTTTGGCGCTTCATCTCCCAGGGTTAGGTTTTTGGATGTCTAGGGTTTTTGGCATTCTTTCTTATTGTAAAAAGGCCTTCACATCCTCAATGTAATCATCTTCTTGCGAATGCGAGTAGCCATCACATCTCTTCTCAGAGATAAGCTTCCACCATTCTAGCGAGTCTTTCACTCTGTATTTTTATAGTCTCTGTACATTTGTTTCATTAATAGAAATTGTGTATTACTGTATATATGTGTTTATGGTTGCATCTCTGATACATTTATGTTATATTATTGAATATCTGCGATATCTCTATGTATTTCTTTATTATATCTTCGATCTCATTTCGTGTCGAAAATAATCCAAATCAGTGGTATCAGAGCAGGTTGCTCTTGATCGTTTTTTCAGTGCATGTCCCCGACGAGGTCCGAGTATAGAAATTTGGGTCTCGAGCTTGTCTCTCTTGAATACAATCTCTCTCACACACCCAATAAACCCTCAATGGCGGAAGAAAAGAAGAACGACAGAGCATACGATCCTATCAATCTGTTGCTTGAGCAAGCTCTCACGTGACAGAGGGACGAAATGATGGAGAATTTTGCCCACATCCTTCAACACCTGTCGATAGCATCAGACACATCTTCATCAAGCGACCACTTTGGAGGCACCTCACCTTTCAAGGTACAAGTTAATTTTGATATTCCTGTATTTGAAGGACAGATAGATGCAGAAGCCCTAGAAAAATGGTTAACTCTGCTGGAAGGCTATTTCTCTGTTCACAATTTTTCCAACAAAGAAAAGATCACCTTTGCACTCCTTAAAGCTATCCCTCATGTCAAACATTGGTGGGAAACTTACTGGGAGCAAAGTTCCACAGAGGAGTCTGGAATATATGGGGCCGATGCCTCTTGGGATTTTTTTGTGGATGCAGTAAAGGAACAATATTACCATGTTGGCAACTATGAGGACCAGTACATGAGATGGACCACACTGTGGCAAGAGAGGGGCCAAGCAGTTCCAGAGTTCACCAATAACTTCCATACCTTGCGCACCAAGATGGGTATCAAAGACTCCTAGCAACACTTGGTTCTGAAATACCGCGGGGCTCTACACAGATACATCCAGAATGAAATGGATTTTTTGGACATCTCATCACTCGGTGCTGCTTATCGATATGCTGTTAAAATTGAGCAGAAATTTAAGCACCAGAACAAACGAGAGTTTGGGTCTGCAAATCCGCAACAACCAAAGTATGACAAAGACGACCCTAACAAACAGTTTCCCGAAAACCAGTTCAAGACACAGGAAAAGAAGGGTCATGGGAAGACAAAGAAGGACATCGAAAAATGGTGTGATTTCCACAAAATCCCCTGGCACAACACCGATGAATGTCGCTCAAAACAGTCATTGGTGGCCGAGATCAAAGACAAGGAGTTGAATCCTGATTCAGAATCTGATTATGAAAATACTGGTAAAGGACAGATCATTGACGCATACCCCACTGCTATTGTCGCGACCACAACAATTCAACCATAAGAACCAACAGATCTCGAAGAGGGGGAGCGCCTTTTTCATTCACAAATGTGGGTGAAGGGGACCCCACTGCATTTTATTTTTGATAGCGGAAGCTAGAAGAACCTCATCTCAACATAGGTCGCCAAACAATTGAGATTGTCGACAACACCACACCCGCAACCATGCAACATTGGGTGGCTTCGCCAAGGACGAGATATCTGTGTCATCCAACAGTGTCGATTATCATACATCATCCAACCCTTCAAGGATGAGGTATTATGTGATGTTGCCCCATTGGATGTTTGTGATGTGCTCTTGGGCCAACCATATATGTGGAGACGCCATGATGTTTATGAGTCTCGACCCCATAGTGTCATTGTTACTTTGGGGGCTCATCTCTACAGAATACTAGAGGTAGTTTCGACTACTATTCCACCTAAAAAGTGTCGCAAGGTAGTATCTCATATCGCAAAATTCAGCTTCTTCACGATCTGTTCAAAAGGATAACAAAAGGACACTGCACCCACTACAGCCTTGCCCCAAGCACCTTCTATCCAACAGAAGCAAGTCGACAAGGTTGCAACAAAGCGCAAAGATTCCTTTTCCACACCATCCTCTCATGTATCTCAACTTGTTGAACAACCTCAAACTCAAAAGGTTCGTGACAGACTTCCACAAACTAAGCAACGCGACGTCTCTAGCAAGACAAGAAGCTCACCAAGATGCAGATTCAACACATGCTTTTCCCTCTCCCCCGGGAACTCAACGCAATGGAGACCATTGCTTACTAAGGAGGGAGGATTGATCCAGGTGGATATCGGTGGCCACCCACCTTTACCGATTGGCTCAAAACAGTTTTCTGCCAATTTTGGCAATTTACTATTTTTAGCAAGTTTTAACTTCCGGGGCCATTTTGAGGGCCTAAATGAAGGTTTTTTGAGATAAAGGTTCTCAATGATAGCCGATGGCATGATTGAGCCCCCAAAATGAATCTCATCAATGATACCTTTCCAACAAGCTATCACATGCCTAAAACAGAGATCATATGCAAAAGTTACGACTCCGGGAAGTTGATGTACTCACTTACCCAAATGGGGCCCACATGACTTTTGGCGCTTCATCTCCCAGGGTTAGGTTTTTGGATGTCTAGGGTTTTTGGCATTCCTGCTTATTGTAAAAAGGCCTTCAGAGCCTCAGTGTAATCATCTTCTTGTGAATGCGAGTAGCCATCACATTTCTTCTCAGAGATAAGCTGCCACCATTCTAGCGAGTCTTTCACTCTGTATTTTTACAGTCTCTGTACATTTCTTTCATTAATAGAAATCGTGTATTACTGTATATCTGTTTTTATGGTTGCATCTCTAATAAATTTCTGTTATATTATTGAATATCTGCGATATCTCTGTGCATTTCTTTATTATATCTCCGATCTCATTTTGTGCCGAAAATAATCCAGATCATAATTTCTATATTAAATCTTTCTTCCTCTCTTCTGTTAGGTTTAGCGTGGAAGTGTTCCTCATTTCCTAACATGTGGTATCATAGCTTGTATTAACAACCTTGGATCTGTGCTAAACCCTGGGTTCAGTAAAAGTCGTAAGTCAGAAATAATTAAATAATTGTGTTAAAGAATGGCAAGAAACTCAAGAATAGAGATCGAAAAATTCAATGGTCATAATTTTGAGATTTGGAAGCTTAAAATTGAATATCTCCTTGTAGATCAAGAACAATGGAAAACAATCTATCCATGTACCATGCTGACATGTATGTCGATGAAAGAATGGGAGAAACTAGAGAGAAGAGCAAGGAGTACGATTTGAATTTGTCTTGCAGATTTGGTGTTGTTGAATGTCTCAGGTGAAGATTCAACAAAGAAACTTAGGGACAAGTTGGTGAGATTGTACCAGTCGAAATCCCTGGTAAATAAGTTTTTTCTCAGAAAGAAATTGTATCTTCTGAGGATGAGTTATGGAAGTTCAATGACTAAGCATTTAAATGCATTTAATGCCATTATAACTCATTTATCTTCTATGGATATTAAAATCACTAAGGAAGAGAAATGTGTTAGCTTATTATGTTCTTTGTCATATTCCTGAGATATCTTAGTGGTGGCTATAGGGAGTAATGCAACCACATTAGATCTAGAATATGTGGTTGCAATTCTACTGTCAGAAGAAATGAGAAGGAAGAACATGGAAGGATCGACCAAAGATTATTTAGTAGTGAGAGGTCGACCGATTGACAGAGATAAAGGCAAATTCTCCGGTAGAAAGTCTAAGTCAAAGGGTAGATTAAATCCCTTATTCATTCGACAAGAAGATATTGGAAATGAAGTGAAGTTGGGCATTACCAAAGGGACTACAATTCAAAGGAAATGAAAGTCAGTACAAGATCCAACGAGAAGTAGTTGACTGAGAGAAACATGACTCCATATAAGGGAGGTGATGTGTACCTGATGTCAACCAGTACATAGTAGGATCAAGATGTTTGTTTGATCAAATAAGGATCATCCTATCATATGACACCACATAGATAATGATTCTGCAAATATGAACAACATGAAGGAGGATATGTGTTCTTGGGGGGGTGACTTGACAATTAAAATTGTCAGACGAGGAAGAGTTTGACTGATACTGCATGATGAGAGGAGTAGAACCCTTCCAGGTGTGCTACACATTCTAGGTTTGGAAAGAAACCTAATATCTATCAGCAAGATGAGTGATGTACGACTGCACACTCTATTTTAGAAGGATTCGTGCAAGATGGTTAGAGGTGCGATGGTATTAATGAAAGGAGTTCATATTGGAACCCTATACACGTTACTAGGGAGTGTCAACTCGATTGGATGCAAAAGCATCATTGTTCATGAAGTCGTCTTGACTTATCTCGGGCTGAGTTGATTTAAACCGACTCAAAAATTCATCATAAATTCAACCTGATTCGAAATGATCTTTTAAAGACTTGGTTAAGTTTTAAAGCATGAGTTCATTAATCAATTAGGAATTGATGAAAGAATAAGAAATTAATGAGATATCATAGTAGCCATAATAATAAATGCATATCAGAATGTAAGCACAAAGATCAACAAACCAGAACAACAAATATGTTAACGAAGTTCAACAATATTGTGTACATCTCCACGCCTTTGCCTCGGTGGGTGAGGCTTTCTTATTTCTGTTCAATGTTTCAAAATTACATAATAAAAGTGTCAAATGGATTACAATCTAGTTTAGTTGCATTCTTCTAGACGTCAATAATCTAACACAACTGACGGCACTAAAAATGGTTGAGCGTAGCTCCCATAATTGGCCTACAAAGTTCCCCTTCTCAATGGCTTCCCTACATAAAAATGACTTTGGATTTCAAATTACTTAGCATTTCTCTTGTTCTGAACCTCCTTAATGCTGCTAAGAATGCCTGGTTTATATATATTTGAAGTGTTCATCAAACTCCCAACTTCCTCCCAATATCTGGCCTCAAATCGGGCTCCAGATCTCCCAATAATTGGCAAAATCTATTAAAAACAACTAAAATCAACATAAAAATCTTAACATAAGGTAAAAAACCTAAAATTTGAAATATTACAGGGCACAACCCCCTGTCTTCGAGCTCTAAGTCATATGCACTCTTCCATGTGTCCATGGGCTAGTAATTGGCGCGTTGCCCCCTCGGTCTTGGCTCCTTGTCTTATGGCTATGGCAAATGTGGCCACGACCTTACAGTCCACACTCCACAACAATTGCTAGCTCCTAAGTCTGTAACCCCTGGTCAGTCGGGGTTGATCCCCACCGACCATGGCTTATCCCAAACCTCCGGCCCAAACCAAAACTAAACCATAGTTTGCCACCATATGGTTAAGACCCACCATTAGCGTAGCTGGTTAGCATGAGAAGTTAGTTCGTTGCCTAGCTTGGAGGTCGTGTGTTCGAATCCTCTGGAAGCCATGAAATTTTTTTTGAACTAAACGACATTGAAAAAATTTGGGGTGCCACGTGGTGACCTTTGATTGGTCCACGTGTCACCCTATGATTGGACCGTACCACACAATCACCAACATAATCAGCTATCCAGTCACCTGCCACGTCACTTCCGTACAACCACGTCACCTGCCATGTCACCTACCATAAAACCATGTGTCGTGCCACATCATCATTTGTACTGCATAGTCACCTTGCCATGTCAACATCTGTATAACCCAACTATCATTCGTACTTCCACGTGTCAGCATGCCATTGGGCCATGTCATGTATGGACTGCCACGTGTCATTCGTACAGTGCCACATGTCAAATCCATATAGGTCCCAACTCAGCTAGAAAATGCCAATTTTGAGTGACACGTATCACCTCCAGTGATTCCATGTCAGCATGATGACATCATGATGACATCACCTATCGTATTGCTGACGTCAACGATATGACCAATTGACCTTTTGTATATTTGGGAAATCGATCAGAACGCGATATCTTTCGCATGCGACGTCCATTTGCGGAAACAATTATATGGTTGGATTCAGCATGACGAGACAAACGTAATGGAACTAGTTTCGTCCAATTAAAAGAAATTTGATTTTTAGGCCTTCCTGGATCCATTTTGGATCATGCCTCCCCACTAAGACCTTTTGGTCCTCCAAAAGGGTATTAACTAGTCATCAAGTGCATGATAGGACACCCCACTTATTCTTTGTCTTTAAAATCTATCATGTGCACATGTCTCATCAATATCAATTGAAAAACAACCATGACAACTGACAACATATTGTTAGCCACTTGTACTCTTTCACATCTTACTGAAGCCACTACCATCCTTGTTGAAAACATAAGCAACGATAACTTCAGAAATATGATTGCAAATGAGCTAATATGTTTGTAGTACTTGCACAACATTAACTTAGCTTGAAGCAAAGTATGATTGAACTTCCATTCTACAACCATCTCATGTTCATTCTTAAGATCAATTGCTTGATTTGACAGAATTATAGGTGTGTTGCTTGCATAAGTTGTCTTCCTTAATTGTTCCATTGTTTGTAGAGATTGATTTTCTTTTAAGTGATGAGCATGTACAACATATTCATTGCCTTATTTAGTTAAGTGATATTAATTCTTTTCCCTGTATAAGATTGCTTTATGATCATACAAATAAGGAATGCCTAAGACCATTCCACATTTATTGAGTGGCACCACATCACACGTTACCTCATCCACAAACTTTGATGAAATTACAACCTTTAAAGTGCATTGCTTTGTTATGTGCAATTTATGATTATTGCTTATCCATTTGAGTGAGTAAGGTTTATGATGCATCTTAGTGTTTAACCACTTCCTCTGAAATCAAGTTAGATTGAGATCCATTATCCATCAATGTATCGATCTTAGTATGTTTCATTATCACCCTCATGTGAAACAACTTGCATCTAGAATCATATCCATCACCAATTTTACATGTCAAACCAACTACTATGATCTTAGTCTCATCACCTCAATCATATCCCAAGTCTGTTGGTCATGTTGTTGTTGCAACTGTTTTCCTCCCTTTCCTTTCTTTGAACCATTTCAATCTCTTCTCTTGATGCAATTTATAGCAATGGTCATCATCACCCCCTTCTTTCTTGCAATGCTTGCAAGAGAGCTTCTCTTCCTTCCTTGTCACTAAATTTTCTTTCTTTCCATTCCCCTTCCTTTTGTCCTCTTTCCTTGAAGACAATTCCACTGATACTCCAACTCATGTTTTCCCTACTTCAATGTATGTTCTTTGAACACAAACCTCATCAAGATTGGTAGGTCCAAACATAAATACAATGTTATGAATATGTGCAGGTAAACCTCCTATATACTTCATAAGAGTTTCTTGGGTATGTAATGGAATGTTTAACATTAATGCCATCTTATGAAATTCATCTGTGTATTCTTGCACTATTTTTCCCTTTCTTAGTTTAAGACCTTGCCATTCATTTAAATCCTTCTCTTTATAACCCAAAGGATAATGTTTTTTTCTAAGTGAAAAAACAAAATATTTCCATGATGGAAATACATTACCAACTTGTTGCATGCCATTTTGCAACTTACTCTGCCACCAAATGAGTGTTGTCCCTACAAGATGAAGTGATGCCAACTTGATTTGAGTTGCCTCATCCTTGATTTGTTGTACACTGCAATAAACTTCCATCTATCTAACCCAGTTATCAAGCCTCTCAACATTGACTTCAACATCATACATGGGTAAGTCAAATTTCACATCAAGCTTAAGTAAAGGCATATCATGTTTATGTTAATGGGAATGTTTTATTGCGGTGGATTTGGAACTTGTACTTGAAGAAAAAAAAGTTGATTGAGAAGAAGGAGGTGAAGTAGGAGGTTTAGGATGATCCTCTCCTTCTTCACTTTTTTCTTGTTTAGAAGATTCCCCCTGGAAATGCCTCTTCCGTTCCAAGTAATCCTCATATAAGAACTTTACCATCTCAGACATGGTGAATAAAGTATTTTTCAACTTGATCTCATTCTGCAACATGCCTTTTTCCGATGTCATCTCCTCACTTTGAGAAGTCCTCTTTCTCGATCCAATCTCTGGATCCCCTTTTACAAACTTGCCTTCACCATGATTTCGTTTTCCCCTGGTAATCATGCAAACTCAAAAACCAACCATCAACCTTCTCTGATACCACTTGATCCAAAAATATCATTTAAAGAATTGGTTAAGTTTTAAAGCATGAGTTCATTAACCAATTAGGAATTGATGAAAGAAGAAGAAATTAATGAGATATCATATCAGCCATAATAAGAAATACATATTATAATGTAAGCACAAAGATCATCAAACCATAACAACAAAATTGTTAACTGAGTTCGACAAGATTACCTACGTCTCTGGGCCTTTGTCTTGGTGACTGAGGATTTCTTATTTCTCTTAAATGCTTCAAAAGTACATCAGAAAAGTGTCAAATGGATTAAAAATTGGTCCGACTGTGTTCTTCTCGACCTCAAGAATCCAACACAACTAACGGCACTAAAAACGGTTGAGCGTAGCTCTTGGAATTGGCCCGCAAAGTTCCCTTTCTCAATGGCTTCCCTACATAAAAACGACTCTGGCTTTCAAATTTCTCAACATTTATCATATTCTGAACCTCCTTAATTCTTCTAAGAACCCATTATTTATATATATATGAAGTGGGCATCAACCTCCCAACTTCCTGCCAAGATCTGGCCTCAAATCGGGCTCTAGAGCTCCCAATAATGGACAAAATCCATTAAAAACAACTAAAATCAACATAAAAATCTTAACATAAGGTAACAAACCCAAAATTTGAAATATTATAGGGCGCAACCCCTTGTCTTCGGGCTCCAAGTCAAATGTGCTCTGCCATGTGGCCATGGGATTGTAATTGGCGCGTTGGCCCCCCAGTCTTGGCTCTTGGTCTTGTGGCAATGGCCCATGTGGCCACGACCCTACACTCCATGTTCCACAACAGTTGCTAGCTCTCGAGTCTGTAGCCCCTGGTCAGTCGAGGCTGGCCATCACCGACTTGGAATTAGCCCAAACCAAAACAAAACCACATTTTTCCGCCATACGGTTAAGACCCACCATTAGCGCAACCAGTTAGCTCGGGGAGTTGGTTCGTTGCCTAGCTTGAAGGTCGTGTGTTCAAATCCTCCGGAAGCCATAACAAAGTTTTTGAACTAGATGACATTGGAAAAATCTGGGGTGCCACGTGGAAACATCTTATTGGGCCACGTGTCACCCTGTGATTGGACCGTACCACACAGTCACCAACACAATCAACAATGCAGTCACCTGCCAAGTCACTTATGTACAACCACGTCACCTACCTAGTGACCTGTCATACAACCATGTGTCATGCCATGTCATCATATGTACTACATAGTCACCCTACCATGTCAGCATCCGTATAGTCTAGTTGTTGTCCGTATTACCACGTGTCAGCCTGCCATTGGGCCAGGTCATGTATGGGCTGCCACATGTCATCCATACAATGCCACGTGTCAAATCCGTACATGTGCCAACTCAGCTTGAAAATGCCAATTTTGAGTGACACGTGTCACCTCTTGGTGATGCCACGTCAACATGATGACATCATCATGATGTCAACTATCGTACTGCTAACATCAACAGTATGGTCTGTTGACTTTGACTAGTTAACTTTTTTCCTATTTGGGAAATCAGGCAGAATGCGATATCTTTCGCATACAACATCCATTTGCGAAAAACATTATATGGTTGGATTTAGCGCGATGAGATGGACACAATGGTGTTGGTTTTGTTCGATTCCAAGAAATTTGATTTTTAGGCCTTCCTAGATCCATTTTGGATCATGCCTCCCCACTAAGACCGTTTGGTCCTCCAAAAGAGTATTAACCAGTCATCAAGTGCGGGATAGGCCACCCCACTTGTTATTTGTTTTTAAACTCTTTCATGTGCACCTGTCTCATCAAGATCAATTGTAAAACAACCATGAAAACTAACAACATATTGTTAGCCAATTTGACTCTTTCACATCTTACTGAAGCCACTACCATCCATGTTGAAAACATTAGCAACGATAACATCAGAAATATGACTGCATATGAGCTCATATGTTTTTAGTATTTGAACAACATTAGCTTATCTTGAAGAAAAGTATGATTGAACTTCCATTCTACAACCATCTCATGTTCATGCTTAAGATCAATTGCTTGATTTGGCACAATTATAGGTGTGTTGCTTGCATAAGCTTCCTTCCTTAATTGTTCCATAAGCATGTACAACATATTCATTGCCTTCTTTAGTTAAGTTATATTGATTATGTTCCATGTAGAAGATTTCTTTGCGATCATACAAATAAGGACTGCCTAAGACCATTCCACATTCATTGAGTGGCACCACATCACACGTTACCTCATCCACAAACTTTGATGAAATTGCAAACTTTAAAGTGCATTGCTTTCTTATGTGCAATTTATGATTGTTGCTTATCCATTTGAGCGAGTAAGGTTTATGATGCATCTTAGTGTTTAATCCCAATTGTTTAACCACTTCCTCTGAAATCAAGTTAGATTAAGATCCACTATCTATCAATGTATCGATCTTAGCATGTTTCATTATCACCCTTATGTGAAAAAACTTGCATCTAGAATCATATCCATCACCAATTTTCCCTATCAAACCAACTGTTGTGATCTTAGTCTCATCACCTGAATCATATCCCAAGTCTATTGATCATGTTGTTGTTGCAACTATTTGCTTCCCTTTCCTTTCTTTGAACCATTTCGGTCTCTTCTCAGGATGCAATTTCCAACAATGGTCATCATCATTCCCTTCTTTCTTGCAATGCTTGCAAGAGAGCTTCTCTTTCTTCCTTGTCGTTGAATTTGCTTTCTTTCCATTCCCCTTCCTTTTGTCCTCTTTCCTTGAAGATGATTCCCCTGATACTCCAACTCTTGTCTTCCCTTCTTCAATGTATGTTGCTTGAACATAAACCTCATCAATATTAGTAGGTCCAAACATAAATACAGTGTTACGAATATGTGCAGGTAAACCTCCCATATACTTCATAAGAATTTCTTGGGTATGTAATGGAATGTTTAACATTAATTCCATCTTATGAAATTCATCTGTGTATTCTTGCACTATTTGTCCCTTTCTTAGTTTAAGTCCTTTCCATTCAATTAAAGCCTAATATTTATAACCCAAAGGATAAAATGGCTTTCTAAGTGCAAAAACAAAATCTTTCCACGATGGAAATACATTACCAACTTTTTGCGTGCTATTTTGCAACTTACTCTGCCACCAGATGAGTGTTGTGTCTGCAAAACGGAGTGATGCCAACTTCATTTGAGTTGCCTCATCCTTGATTTGTTGCACAATGAAATAAACTTCAATCTGTCTAACCCAATTATCAAGCCTCTAAGCATTGACTTCAACATCATACACGGGTAATTCAAATTTCACATCAAGCTTAAGTAAAGGCATATCATGTTTATGTTTATAGGAATGTTTCCTTGCGGTGGATTTGGAACTTGTACTTGAAGAAGAAGAAGATGACGAAGAAGAAGGAGGTGAAGGAGAAGGTTTAGGATGAGGTTTAGGAGGATCCTCTCCTTCTTCACTTTTGTCTTGTTTAGAATATTCTCCTTGGAAAAGCCTCTTCCCTTCCAAGTAATCCAATCTCTACATCCCCTTCTACAAGCTTGCCTTCACCACGATTTAATTTTTCCCTGGTAATCATGCAAACTCAAAAACCATCTGTCAACCTGCTCTGATACCACTTGACCTGAAATGATCTTTTAAAGACTTGGTTAAGTTTTAAATAATGAGTTCATTAGCCAATTATGAATTGATAAAAGAAGAAGAAATTAATGAGATATCATAGCAGCCATAATAAGAAATGCATATCAGAATGTAAGCACAAAGATCAACAAACCATAACAACAAAATTGTTAATGGAGTTCAGAAAGATTGCCTACGTCTCAGGGCCTTTGTCTCAGTGGGTGAGGCTTTATTATTTCTCTTCAATGCTTCAAACGTTCATTAGAAAAGTGTCAAATGGATTACAAACAGGTCTGGCTATTTTTTTCTCGACCTCGAGAATCCAACACAACCGACGACACTAAAAATGGTTGAGCATAGCTCCCAGAATTGGCTCGCAAAGTTCTCCTTCTCAATGGCTTCCTTTCATAAAATGACTCTAGCTTTCAAATTCCTCAACATTTCTCTTGTTTTGAACCTCCTTAATGCTGCTAAGAACCCCTGGTTTATATAGATTTAAAGTAGGCATCAACCTCCCAAATTCCTCCCAAGATCTGGCCTCAAATCAGGCTCCAGATCTTCCAATAATGGGAAAAATCCATTAAAAACAACTAAAATCATCATAAAAATCTTAACATAAGGTAAAAAACCCAAAATTTGAAATATTACAGGGCACAACCCCCTATCTTCGGGCTCCAGGTCACATGCTCTCTTCCATGTGTCCATGCGCTAGTAATTGGCACGCTGCCCCCCTGGTCTTGGCTCCTGGTCTTATGGCTATGGCCTATGTGGTCACGACTCTACACTCCACGCTCCACAACTGTTGATAGCTCCTGAGTCCATTGCCCCTGGATGGTCGGGGCTGGCCCCCACCGACCGGGGCTTAGCCCAAACCTCTGGCCCAAACCAAAATAAAACTATAGTTTGCTTCCATATGGTTAAGACCCACCATTAGCGTAACCAGTTAGCTTGGGGAGTTAGTTCGTTGCCTAGCTTGGAGGTCGTGTGTTCGAATCCTCCGGAAGACATAACAAGTTTTTTGAACTAACCGACATTGGAAAAATCCTGGGTGCCATATGGCAACCTCTGATTGGGCCACATGTCACCATGTGATTGGACCGTAACACACAGTCACCAACATAGTTAGAAATATAGTCACATTCTATGTCACTTTCGTACAACCAGGTCACCTACCTAGTCACCTGCCATACAACCATGTGTCGTGCCATGTCATCATCCATACTACATAGTCACCGTGCCATGTCAGCATATGTACAACCTAGTTGTCGTCTGTACTACCACGTGTTAGCCTGCCAATGAGCCACGCCATGTACGGATTGTCACGTGTCATCCATACAATGCCACGTGTCATCCGTACAAGTGCCAACTCAGCCTGAAAATACCAATTTTGAGTGACATGTGTCACCTCTTGGTGATGCCATGTCAACATGATGATGTCATCATGACATCATTATGATGTCACCTTTCGTACTGCTGACGTCAGCAGTACAACTTGTTGACTTTTACCACTTGACTTTTTACCTATTTGTGAAATTGGTCAAGACGCAAGATCTTTCGCATACAACGTCTATTTGAAAAAAAAATATATGGCCGAATTCAACGCAATGAGATGGACACAATGGCACTGATTTCATCTAAATATGAGAACTTATATTTTTAGGCCTTCCTGGATCCATTTTGGATCACAACCTGACCATACTATTCTGATATGAGTTAGAAGGAAAATTGTGTGAAAGGAACATCCTGGTTGTGATTAAAATCAACGAGCCTTTAATCACATGGAAATGAGAGAAATTTGAGCACCATGGGGACTATAGATTGTGTCTACTATCTGCGCCATTTAATTGATGGTATGTACACCAAAAATTCACTTACAGGACCGCATAGAAAATCATGAATTACAAACTTGAAGGATGTATCTTTAGAATACCCTCGACTTGTGGTGCCTTCACATAGGTTTATTCATTAAAGTTGTAGTTTTATGTTGCAATCTTCTCCGCCATTGAGAACTCTCCATTCTTGACTCAAGTCATCCTCCAAGAACTGTGTGGTAAGTTTGTGACAATTTCATTTCATTTTATAATCTTGTTTGCATATAAAGTTAACTTCTTGTTCTCCCCCTTAGTAAGGATCTAAAAATTGAAGAAACACGCTTGGTATTTGTTGTTTGAACTATGTGAAACCCTAACCCTCATGGAGATAAGACAAGGAAGGAGACATATTGTATTTTATATTTGAAAGAAGAAGGATGGACGACATGAGGGTGCTTACTTGGTGAAACCCTAATAATGTATTATTAAAGAAATTTTCATTGAGTGGAGTATTTGTGGATTAGTGAGAGGATGTGTTTTTTATCAATAAACTCACTTTTATAAGGCATCATAAGGAGTATCTTTTTATTGTTTTTTGTAAAATGGGTTGTAATTTGTTTTTGTAAACTGATGTTATAAGGAGATATATGTGTTTTTGTAAGGGAGTTAAAAGGTGTTGATGTTTGAATCTATTAAGACCAAACAACAACTTCATGAGGGTATGAATCCGCCTGCATTTTTATAGAGGTGGTACTCCTCTTTGGATAAAATATATATCTGGAATATCTTGGATTAGGGATAATGATAAACAACAAACCCCATATCTTTATTACTTGGATTTGCACATGAAATGGTTCTTCAATAACCCGATATAATATTTATGTGCAACAAGAAGTCTCTTTGGAATAAGAAAAGATTGAAGGGAGGCTTCAATATCAGAATATCTTTTTGCTCAATAACACATATACAACCCTCTTGATTACATACAAATCATACATCCATATCTTCTCACAAGGAATAAGAGAGAATAATTTTGATCATCTCAAATAATTTTAAAAGAGTATTGCAGTTAAAACAAAAGAGAATTTGATAAGCATACTTCAAACATCTCACACTCAGAAATCCCAAGATCTAAAACATCATTGAAGTCATGCCCCAAAGTAATTGTTTGTTGAGTTTTATTCATGAAATATATTCAACAAGACACAAAATATCTGAAATTCATATACATGGCTATGAATACTCCATGATCATATAAGAAAAGTCTTTTGAAGAATACAAGAAGAACACTCAAGAATCTCAGCCTTGTGCTAAATTTTGAGATTCAAGCATAAAGCTTTGAGAAAATGGTGTAGAAGAAGAAAAAGAGTGGAGAAGATGGAGATCTACTTTCTTTGATCAGAAGCTTCACTGCATATTGATGTCTATACCTTCTTCTTCTTCTCATCTTATGTCCCTACCCTTCTAACAATTCTCCTCCTTGATGAGGGCCTTTCTTGCCTTTTAAGAACTAGTTCTTCTAACTCCTCGAGTAGTTATGGACTTTCCTTTATTGAAGAGATCACTTAAATTAATAAATCAATTAAGTCTCATTAATGAATTTGTATCATTTATATTTGTATCTTGAAATGGGTCATTTTCCGTCTCTAATAATGTTTTTTTAAATAAACTCTTATTTTGAAAATTTTAATTAATTTCGCTTTTAAAAAGGGGTTTGTGTTTTAATTTTATGGATATTATATTCAAATTTTCAGTCATGTAAACCAATTTATATGTGATATTCATTGTCTTATATTTCCAACGAGTCCTCATGGGTGCAATTTTGATTTCTGGATCTCAAGATATGATCTCATGAAGTCAAGGTGTCAAACATATTTATCAACACATCATAAAAGTATTATTGAATGTTCTTTCCATTTCTGAGAAAAATATGACCAATTCTAGATCTCAATACTTATTCTATCATCTTCCTCACTTAAATACCTTTCCAATGAGGTAAATTGTGTGCAATTCTGACTCCTGGATCTCAATATATGGCCTTTAGAACAACATAATTCAAAAATTGTTGATTAATCTTCATTGGGCAATTTGGGCCCTTGATTAAATTTCGTCCTTCCTTCATAAGAATTCAAATTTTCTTCATAAATTATTATTCCACATGTATTAGGACGTTGAAAGTTTTAATGTATATAATCAAAAGTGTATTATACACTTAATAAGAAACAAAGAAGATAAGACTATGGAGATTTGATAATTCAACCTTCCCTTAGAAAATTGATTAATAAAATAACATTTTAATGCCCAGTCAGCCTCAATGGTGATGAGTTAGCAATCCAAATGTTTCCATGTGTCATCACGTGATAGTTCAATAATATAACATATGTAACCAATAAGAATATTCCATGTGTATCCAATAATAATATGCCACGTGTCTCCAATGGCAGGCTGCCATGTGTTGCCATTAGTTATGTGCCATGTGTCATCCCTCCATAGGATGCCATGTTGTGTTCTCATTGTATGCCATGTGTAACCAATAGTGCACTACCATGTGTCATGAGGTGATTTTTTGGTAATTGGATTAGTTTAATATACAAGTTAAAAATGGAAGGAAAAGGTGGAACAAGAGGAGATAAGGGTAGTATAGGGAGGGGGAGAAATGTAGGTGGCGAAGGGATAAGGGTGACGTAAGCTGAAGTAGGGGGGGCAGGGGAGGGGGGTATAATATGTAGGAAAAAGAGTTATGGGTTCGCGAGTATGGAGGGATAAGTAGGTTAAGGTGTATGGTGGGGGCGGGTGATTGGGTTGAGGAGTGAGGGAGGTGAGGGGGGTAAGGGGATATGAGTTCTATTGATTGAAAAATAAGTTTAAGTATGGAGTAATGGAGGGTGGGTAAGGGGAGGAAAGAGGAGAGGAGTATCGAGATATAAGCAAAGTCAAGTTCACGGGTTGGGGAGTGAGGGAGGTGAGGAGCCCACAATCCTAATGAACCTGCAATGTAAAAAATTTAAAAGAATAATCTAAGTGTTGGAAGAATGTGATTACGATGAAAGAGATATAAGGAGAGGAGAAAATAATGGATCATGGTGGGTGTGGTAATTGAACCCGCCATATTATAATAAGAAGAAAGAACATGGGTCATGGACCTAGGAAAATTCAAGAAAAACATGGGTTATGAACCCGAAAATGTAGATGCATTTCCACGAAATTAGCTTTGTTCCACATGGAAGAAGTGTCTTTACTACTTAAATGCAAACCTGGATATATTGAGCATAAGAACTCGGATTTTGAATCCAAAATATACATGAAAAAGTTGAGACTAAGGGCTACGCCATGAATCTATAATCATTGAAATTTTTTATTTTTCTAATATCGATTTTTTATTATTATTCTAGGAGTGGGAAAATATAGATGACCAATGTTTGGTCAACAACTAGCTCCAATTGTGGGATAGTGACCCCCCGTGGGTTGATGAGAAAACCATAATCTAAAGACCAGTTTCCTTCTCCATTGGGATATGGAGTCATCTTCAAAGTAAATTCTTGCAATTTTTCTTCTTTCACAGAGTTATCTTCAAATATATTTTCCATATAGTGACTACCTTATTGTGAAAAACTTGAACTAAAGATAAGTATATATACATACAAAATATACCTACCATACCTTACTTTAAGGGAAGGGACACTTTCAAGTGTAAGTAGATTTCAAATGGAGCCATTGAAGCATCCAAATGATATTTGGAATGAACTCCATAATTAGTGAACATATTGGGGCTTGTACCAATGAGTCGGGGGCACTCTCAATGTGTACTAGAGAAAAAATGAGCCAAGTGTGTTGCGAATATGATTGCATTCTTTGTCTAAGAATTCTCTGGAACCATGATTCAATGAAATCAATTATTGGTCGCTCAATAATATTGTTGCCTTTGATTGGATGAGGAGTTTCCAATCTAAGAATATTTCATCTTTCTCCTTGTCTCCAACCACTTCCAAGGTTCCTGATTCATCAACAATTTCTTGAAAAGACTCTTCCTTCATGTAATGAAAATCTTGCTTATCATTCTTCTCAAGATTCATTTCTTCCACCAATTCTTCTTGCAGCCAATGTTCTTGTGACTTTTCATCATCTGTTGCAAGGACAAAATCTTCTTGTGCATTTGGTGGAGGCTCCTCGATTTCATTATCAAATTTGCTTCTTGAAAGATCTTCATATGGAGTATATGAAAGGCTTAAATCTTCATTATCTTGTGTCCATATGGGAGAGGGTGGGTGGGAAACAAAATTGAAAGTATCAACAAAATGATATGAATGCACTCTCAAGCTTAACGTTTTTGCAAATGAATTTTCCAACACACCCCAACTGATAATGGTGTTAGGAAGCAATGAACCGTACCATTCAATAGCATCCCCACACAAAGTTTGTAAAAATAATCGACATGTAACATTGTCTTCAGTGAGATTGAAAAAATCACATGTACTTTTGAAATTAAACAAGTTTTGCTCTGCATCTTCTGAAGTATTCCCAAAGAATGTAGAAAAAATTTCAATAGAAATATCAGACATCTGAAAATCTACTTCTGGTAGATTTAAAGGGGTTCTATGAAATTGCCTCCTTCTTTGGATAATTCTTTGTTTTGTTGAGTCTTGTAAATCCATTGATGGGCTTGGTGGAGAATTTAAAGGAGCATCATGACACCAAAAAAACTCCCGAGAGAAGTCATAATATACATCTTGATATTTTTGAGTCTTTCGAATGGAGTTGATAGGGAGTTCATTCTCTCGAATCTTTTGTTCTTCATGACTCTTTTTGAGTGTTGGAATAATGAGGGGGGGGGGGGTGAATCAGTATGAGCACAATTAGTAATTTTAATCACAATATAAAACTTCCTATAATGTTCGTTATGTGTCCAAAATTGTTGCATTTGTAGCATTCTACTTCATTGCTCAATGAACCAAAATTGTTTTGATTTCTGTTGTATGCTTCCTAAGGTTTTTTGGGATAACTATTATTCAAGTACCCTACATAGTTTCTTTGGTTATTGGCATAGGCTTTGAAGTTTGCAAATTTATGTCCAAAATTAGCACAATTAAAACAATGACCATAAAAGAACCTTTGATACCTGGAAGTAGATGATCTTCTTTGCGATGCACTCCTTCTGAATTTGTCTTCTTGAGTCCTTTTTTTTCTGGAATGTTCTTCTCTGGGGGCTTGCATTCTTCCTTCTTGACATAATCTCTGACAATCTATGCATGGCTTCTTTTTTCTACTTCCTTTTTCATTGTCTTGGAGCTTGATCCTTTCTCATTTTGTACTTGATTGTATCCTAGTCCAGATCTATCATTTGATGGTATTTGTCTGTTGATGATTTGACCCAATATTTTGGTGCTCTTTTGTTGCATATATTTATTCTAAATATCTTTCCTTAAAGATACTATTTCTTCTTCCAAGCTTCCAATTGTTTTCTCCTTTTATTCTAACTAACCTCTAAGTACTTCCTCAATTCTTTTATCTTCTTCTATTTAAATTTTTAGACTCATGATCATCTGCTTTATTTTTTCAGAGTTGGAATTCTAATATCCCTCTTTCATTTTTAACTCTTCCCTAAGTGACTTCTTTTTCTTTATTTCTTTCCTAAGTTCTTCTAATGCATTGATTAGCTTCACTATGATATCAACTTTGTCTTCTTCTTCAGAATCATCTTCTACTTCCATGAATAATACTCTTTCTGAATCATTGTCACTATCATTATCATCCTCGTTTGATGAGGAACCATCGTCCTTTGAGTATAAACTTTTCTTTAAGAGTTTACTTTTGTTTCTTCTCTTGTTTCCCTTTTAGAATCTTCTTCTTCATCACTATCTTTATTATTACAAGAAAATTTAGAAGCAAAATGACCATTACCACCACAATTAAAACATTTCAATGGAAGCATACATTTATACTTTTTGGTTCCTTTCTTTAATATCCTTACAAAGTTATCCATCTCTTAATCTTCGTCTATATGATCATTACAACTGCAACTTGGTTTCGTCTAAATGATCACTACAACTGCAACCTGGTTTTGAATTTTGCTTATTCTTTTTCTTTGTCTTATTGGATGCCTTGAAAGCTGCTTCCTTTGTGACCGAGTTCTCATGTTCTGTTCTTATTTCATAGGATGTAAATATTCCATATAGCTCGTCCATGCTCAATGTACCGAGATATACTCTTTCTTCTAGGGATGATATTTTAGGATCAAATCTCATAGGAAGAGACCTTAATACCTTTTGAACAACCATTTATTCATCAATTTCTACTCCCAATCCATTAATAATGTTAATTGTTTCATCAACTCGTAGAAGGTAAGTTGCAATGTCTTCATCTTCCTTCATCTTCAATTGTTCAAACTTAGCTTTGAATCTTTGAAGCTTAGCTCCCTTAAATTGGGCATCTCCTTCATAAATCTTTTGGAGTTTATCCCAAAGATCCTTTTCACCATCACACTGCATAACCTTGACACATATTGAATCAACTAGACTACTCAGAATGGTACATTTAGCCTTTGAGTTGTTTTCACTGAGTTTCTTTCCATATTTGTCAGTTGGGGGAGTGGTTGGTACTTTATACCCATATACTATTGATTGCCAAACATCAAATCCATGTGCCTATAAAAAGGTTTTCATACTTTTACTCCAGAAGGTATAGTTCTGACCATCAAACACTGGTGCTCCAATCTTAGCGTATTCCATGATATCCTTCCAGTGGTTAGACTGCTTCTTGAAGGACCTGATCTGATACTAATTGTTGGAATATTGAGAGGGGGGTGAATCAATATGAGCACAATTAGTAATTTTAATCACAATATAAAACTGCCAATAATGTTCAATAGAATTCAATATATCATCAACACCATAATTCAACGCATAAACATCACATAAACACAGTACACCAAAATTTTACGTGGAAACCCAATGTAGGAAAAAACCACAGGATGTTTTTTCTTATTTATCAAAGAGTACATTCGTTGGAAGCACCAACTTCCTATTTATCTAGCTACAACTGGAAGGAGTATCCAACCCCCTATTTACATGCTTCAACCCGAAGGAATCTCCAACTCCCTAACTTACCAACTCCAACCAGAAGGAGGATACAACCCCCTTTCCTTGCCCCGTCCAATGGCCCCAAAATATAAATGTAGACCAATATGTAACTACCTCTATCACTGTAACCGATAACATGTTGTTGCTATTGTTTCTGATACTTCTCTTGTTGCTACTTATTTCAATATCTCATCAAAAGTGCAACCACACATACCTCATACCAAGATCCACAAGAGAGTTCTCCAAATCAAATGCTTATGAATCATTAAGACATATTTGTTCATGATTTGTTCAAAATACTCACCCTAACATACACAAGAAGACATACCTTCAACCTGTAGCTGACCTGAGTTTTAGATCTCTAATATTCAACATTTTTCTTCATAGGTCCACGACCCATACACTGCCTGCTCGCGGATGTCCACACTTTTCCCTACTGAAGCTCGTGGATTTACATGCTTTTCTTCCTTAAACTTGTGGATTTACACAAAGAACCTAGATATGTAACTTTTTCTCTGCATGCCCGGCTCCTGCAAACTTCTTCCTTCACTGGACTTCGCTGACTTCTACTTATTAGCGTCAAATCTGCTAATTAGTATTCACATAAGTGATATTCAATTGAATCTTCTCTGTGTTTTAATGAGGATCTTATGATGACATGCAACTGACATGCAAATCATGATTACATACAACTTGTTAACTTATGTTTACAATTACTTTAACATGCAACTGACATGTAGCTTGTTAACTTATGTTTACAACTACTTTACCTTAACATGCAACTTGTTAACTTATGTTCAAGGATTGAAATCAATGAAAGCCAATCTTTCAACAATTCAATGACAACCAATTTTTCAACAACTAATCTTTCAACATTGAGGTCATATAAACATCTCTAAATAATCTTTTTATAAACCTCGTGCATCTAGGAAACATGACAATCTTCTTTTCAAAGATTTGAACCATGGAGAATCTGGTTCTTCAACCAGATCTGAAACAAATCTTTTGATATATTGAAGATAAATGGTTCCCCAGTATGGTCGCCAAAAATGTTGATGTTTGAATCTATTATGACCAAAACAACAACCTCATGAAAATATGAATCCCCTTGCGTTTTTATAGAGGTGGTACTCATCTTTGGCTAAAGGCTATATCTTGAATATATTGGATTAGGGAGAATGCTAAAAAACAAACCACATATCTTTATTGCTTGGATTTGTACATGAAATGGTTCTTCAATAACCTGATATTATATTTATGTGCAGCAAGAAGTCTCTTTATACTAAGAAAATATTGAAGGGAGGCTTCAATATCAAAATATTTTTGTGCTCAACATCATATATACAACGCTCTTAATCACATACAAATAATACATCCATATATTCTCATTAGAAATAAGAGATAATAGTTTTGACCATCTCAAATAGTTTTAAAAGAGTATTGCAGTTAAAACAAAAGAGAATTTGATAATCATACTTCAAACATCTCACACTCAAAATCCCAAGATCTATAACATCATTGAAGTCATGCCCCGAAGTAATTCTTTGTGTATTTTTGTTCATGAAATATATTCAACAGTACACAAAATATCTGACATTCATATACATGGTTGTGAATACTCCATGATCATATAAGAAAAGTATTTTGAAGAATACACGAAGAACACTCAAGAATCTCAACCTTGTGCTCAATTATGAGATTCAAGCACAAAGCTTTGAGAAAATGGTGTAGAAGAAGAAAAAAAGTGGATATGATGGAGATCTATTTTCACTGATCAGAAGATTTGTTGCATATTGATGTTTGTACCTTCTTCTTTTGATCTTCTGCCCCTTCCCTTCTGATAATTGTCCTCCTTGATAAAGGCCTTTCTTTCCTTTTAAGAACTCGTTATTCTAACTCCTCGAGTAGTTAGGGATTTTCCTTTCTTGAAGATATAACTTACATTAATAACTCAATTAAGTCTCATTAATTCATTTGTATCATTTATATTCGTATCTTGAAATGGATCATGTTCCGTCTTTAATAAAAAAAATTAAATAAACTTTTATTTGAAAAAATTAATTAATTTCCCTTTTAAAAAAGGGACGATGTTTTAATTTTGTGGATAGTATGTTCAACTTTTCAGCCATGGAAACTAATTTAGATGTTATACTCATCATCTTATTTTTCCAAGGAGTCCTCATAGGTGCAATTTTGATAGTTAGATCTCAAGATATGACCTTGTGAAGGCAAGGTGTCAAATAGATTTATCAGTGCATAATAAAAATATTATTGACTTTTCTTTCAATTTCTGAGAAAAATATGGCCAATTCCATCTCTCAAGACTTATTCTATCATCTTCCTTGTTGAAATACCTTTCCAACTAGGTAAATGTTACACAATTCTGACTCCCAGATCTCAAGATATGGCCTTTAGAACACCACAACTCAACAATTGTTGATTAATCTTACCGGGCAATCTAGGCCCCTGATTAAATTTCGCCCTTTCTTCATAATAATTTAAATTTTCTTCATAAATTGTTGTTCCACATGTATTGGGATGTTGGAAGTTTTAATGTATATAATCAAAAGTGTATTGTACACTTAATGAGAAACAAAGAAGAGAAGACTATGGAGATTTTATAATTCGACCTTCTCTTAAAAAATTGATTAATAAAATAATATTTGCCCAATCATCTTCCACTCATGCCTAGTCAGCCTCAATGGCGATGAGTTAGCAATCCAAATGTTTCCATGTGTCATCACGTGATAGCTCAATAACCTACCACATGTAACCAATAATAATATTCCATGTGTCCAATCACAATATGCCATGTTTCTCCAATGGTAGGCTGCCATGTGTTGCCATTAGTTAGGTGCCATGTGTCATCCCTACATAAGATGCCATGTAGTGTTCTCATTGGATGCCATGTGTAACAAATAGTGTGCTTCCATGTTTCATGATGTGAATGGTTGGTAATTAGATTAGTTTAATATATAAGTTAAATATGGAAGGAAAAGGTGGAATGAGATGAGATAAGGGTAGTATAGGGAAGGAGAGAAATGTAGGTGGCGGAGGGATAAAGGTGACGTAAGGTGAGGTAGGGGGGNAGGCATAAAAGTTATGTGGTTGTGAGAATGGAGGGATAAGGAGGTTAAGGATTATGGCGGGGACAAGTTCACAGGTTGGGGAGTGAGGGAGTATGAGTACGACCGATTGAAAAATAAGTTTAAGTATGGAGTAGGGGAGGGGGGGTAAGGGGAGGAGATAAGAGAGGAGGATGGAGAGACAAGTAGATTCGGGTTTGAGGGTTGGGGAGTGAGGGAGGTGAGGATCCCACAAACGTAATGAACCCGCGGTGTAAGAAATTTAAAAGAATAATCTAAGTGTTGGGAGAATGTGAGTATGGTGAAAGAGATATAAGGAGAGGAGAAAAGAGTTGAGCATGGTGGGGGTGGTAAGTGAACCTGACATGTTATAATAAGAAGAAATAACATGGGTCATGGACCCAGAAAGATTCAAGAAAAAAATGAGTTATGAACTCGAAAAATCCAAGAAAATACATGGGTTATGAGCCCGAAAATTTAGATGTATTTCCAAGAAATTAGCTTTGATCCACATGGAAGAAGCGCCTTTACTACTTAAACACAAACCTAGATATCTTGAGAATACGAACTCGTATTTTGAATACGAAAAATGAATGATGAAGCTGAGACTGAGGGATACGCCATGAATATGTAATCGCGGATTTTTTTTTTCCTGATATCAAATTTTTATTATTATTCCAGGAGCGGGAAAAAATAGATGACCAATTTTTGGTCAACTAAAAGGTAGCTTCATATTGTTCTTATGTGAGGAGAAAAGGTGTTATAAGGTGTCTTTTGTGCTTTTCTATAAAGGAGACTAGAGTAATAAGTTTGCAAATTGTACTTGGCATTAGAAGGAGTTGTTGGAAGTTATAAGGGGTCAAGCATATTTGTCTTTGCGTCCCAGACTCGCCCAAAATTGAATAAGGGGGTCTTATAAGCTTTGTATGTGTGTCATCTTGCATTTGATGAGTTTTTGTTTTCTCTTGTATGTGCACATCACATACAAGAACATGAAGCACAACTAAAACAACAAATTTTCAAAGGCAATTTCAAGAACTGATCCGGATTATTTTCGGCACAAAATGAGAGTAGAGATATAATAAAGAAATACATAGAGATATCCCGGATATCCATAATATAACAAAAATGTATCAGAAATGCAATCATAAACACAGAGATAAAGTAATACACGATTTCTGTTAATGAAGAAATGTACAGAGACTGTAAAAATACAGAGTGAAAGACTTGCTAGAATGGTGGCAACTTATCTCTGAGAAGAGATGTGACAGCTACTCGCATTCGCAAGAAGATGATTACAATGAGGCTCTGAAGGCCTTTTTACAATAAACATAAATGCAAAGAAAACCCCAGACATCCAAAAACTTAACCGTAAGAGATGAAGTGCCAAAAGTCATGTGGGCCCCGTTTGGGTAAGTTAGTACATCAACTTCCCGGGGTCGTAACTTTTGCATACAATCTCTGTTTTAGGCGCATGATAGCCTGTTGGAAAGGTATCGTTGAGGAGATTCATTTTTGGGGCTCAATCATTCCTTTGGCTATTATTGAGAGGATTTATCCCGAATAACCTTCATTGTAGAGACCCGGATTAATTAAATACAAAATTTTAATTCAATTAACATATAATTACCTTCTCATACGTAAATTATTCATTCACATCATAAGCATAAATATTATGCATAAGTTAAAATCTATCTACATCATGGAAATAACTCAACAATTCACAATAAAATACCTGCTTCTGATGCTAATTCCCGTCGATATGGTTGTCCCTTCCCTACTGCCTTGTTGTTGTCTTGCCTAGCCTGATGCACTAACCAACACTGCCCAAACCGACTATCCTTCCAGCCAGCTAGGAGCAGCTTTTCTGGCTCCCTAGCTCCAGGAAACTGAAAGGAATCCTGGCCCCCGTGCCAAAAACCCCTAGCAACCCGGTGCCCCCTGCAATGATACTCACAGTCTGCAGAACTCTCCCACAGAACCAGAAAAACCAAGCCAAGAAACCAATACTCTTGTCCCCCTCCAAAATGCTTCCTCCCAAAAATAAAAAATCCTCCTCCAAAAGAATTCCTTCCACCGTAAGGCTCTCCCCATCATATTCCCCCTTCACCGACTCTTTCTTTCAGTAATTTCCTTATCCATTTATTTATTATCTTATCCCTTTGTATTTATGAT
>ML801702.1:28011-57132 GCA_009831015.1 Picea engelmannii | reverse complement strand
TTCTCAAAAAACATCGTTTAGGGCCTCAAAATGGCCCCAGAAGTTAAAAACTGCTAAAAATAGTAAATTACCAAAATTGCCAAAAACATGTTTTGGGCCAGTTAGAGAAGGTGGGTGGCCACTTATATCGACCTAGATCATGAAAGAGTAAGAAAATTCAGCAGACACATATTCATTTTCAATGGTTAGGGAATTGGCATTGGAGTTTGGAAGCCAATTTATTGGAGAGGCCTTATCGATGGGTTCATACACAATACAACCATGTTTACAAGGAGCAATTTCTAGAGTGGATGGTTATTAGTGTTTTGGTGCATGATCATTTGAGGGAAAGATCGAGGCCAGCTTGAGTTTTGTTTTTGAGTTGAAGATCGAGTCTTTTGACTCCATTCAAAGACATTTTGATTACCCCTTTTTAATTTCAAGGGGGTTATATCTGATGGTAAAGACTTCTCACTTGTCAGTTGACAGGGGGGAGCTTAGTGATGATATGTAAGAATTCAATTTTTGAAGTCAACCTTGATGGTTTGTAGTTTATTCAAGATTATGAACGATGTTTTTTGAGGATGATGATGATTGATTCATGATGTAGGGTACATAATCAATGGTTTTGACATCGATCATTTGAGGATTGATTTTTTAGAAGGATAATGCATTTAGGATTGTGGATACATTTATTCAGGATAACTATATTTTATATTTGATGTTTTGGATTTGGATTGGTCAGTTTGACCTTCAGAGGACTTTCGCCAAGACAGTTCAACACTTGGCATTTATGATAGATTCAAGATTTTTGATGGATATTGGATGGATGGATGACTTGCCAAATTTTGGAATTTGATGGATTTCAGTCACCTTATGACTTTGATGGTGGTTTGAAAGTTCGACACTTTGTTGACAGTTTGACATTTTGATTGTTAGTTTGGATTTGTGACAATACTAGCGATTCACCTAGTTTACTACCCACATGATTTTTATGGATACATGGTGTTATGGGACTTATCGGTAAATGCAGACACAAATAGATCTCCTTAGATCCACCTAGATCTAGAACAAAACAGAACAGAATATGACGCTTTCCCTAATCTCTAACCATTGAGTTTGATATGAACAAGAGATAGATAACATATCGTTTAAATGTTGCTTCATCTTGTCGTCATTGTCCTCGCCCCACTCCAGTGCTCCTGTGATATTGAATATGCAAGGGAACACAATTCAACCAAAGTGAAAGCAATACAACATACTCAACAAGAACATATGTATGTGATCAAGGAATCATAAAATAAAACAAGAATGGTTTTATGGGAAAGAAACATATCACTGTATTATATTAAATGAAAGTGGAGATTACAACCAAAGGCCTTGATGTCATAAGGTCCCCTCTCAATGACCCTTTTCTCCACCACAAACACTTTCTCCAAGCTTGAATGAAGAAGATCCACAATGACTTGATAAACTGAAATGAAGCCTTCAAGAATGAATCAATGCAGAATTCTTCATACAATCAACCTTAGCTAACTTTTCTTGTTCAACTTAACCTTTTCCATGAGAAATCTCTCTGTATATAGGGGAAAGAGAGATGGTTAAAGATATTAGGATGATCCCACCAAATGAAAGAAGTGAGTATGATCCCAACCATACAGATGCCACCTCATCTTCTAGAAGATCCCCTTCTAGAACTTTCGTGAAACTTGACCTTTTCTTAGTATTTTGACATCGTCGCACCCTGGCTATAGAGCAGCTTGCAGATTTGTCACATCCCAGCTTTAGATCAGGGGGCGACGATCAAGCATCCTCACACCCTGTGTATAGTGTAGCCTGGGATGATCTCTTTTAATAGGTTTTTTACTAAGAGAAAGCCAGTTACTTTCTTCATGGAGAAAGGATCTTTTTATCATTTCATGGGAACATGGACACATGTCATCAATGATCAATAGGATGACCAAAATAATGTGTAACATAATTCCCCGCAAAGTATGAGGCTGGAACTCATGACAGCCTAAATACTTTGTAGAATGTGTGTGTCAGAAAGAAAGAGAACATCGATCAGGAACCTGCAAACAATCAAGGCTCTGCATAATAATATACCATTGTAAAAGGTAGGAATTACCATACTCATATTGCAAATTTTCAAATGAGTCATGGCCACTAAATGTACACTCTGGATCCATGTCATTGTAAATTGACATAGCCACCAGAAATACACTATAGATCTATGCTCTGAAGAATTCAAATTCGTACATAGAAACGAGACATACAAAGTGAATCTATGTGTCAATATAAATCATAAATACTCCATCGCAACTTGGACCAGAATGATGAGATCCAGGGCCTTCATCTCCATCGTCTCTAAGTATGAATCTAGCCATGCGATTACAGGTGCTGAAGTCGAACATGGTAGAAACCACTTGATTACCGATCATTAATGAAAACCGTTAACAAGTGTGAGAGAAATCACCATTAATGCCAATGACTCCCAAGGTACCCCAGTACAATCCAACGAATGTGAATAAATGAGTTGAATTCGAACACTCGATGTAATCTTCCAATCAAGGGTCAATGATGTGAACCCACTGTTGAAAGCGAAGAAACCTGCGATTGAGGCATGCAGTCTCTAAGGCACTGAATGATTTCCAAGTATTGTTCCTGGATAATGAGTTGAAGTCAACAAGAAAAGACTCATCACAGGAGGGCCTTGATGTATCCCCCATAAATGACACAAAATAAGTAACATATTTGAGGTAGATCAGAGTATGAAGTGATTTGAAACTCACACAGGGAAGGCTGACACGATAGAAAATTTATGACTGCAAATGGCCGACTCGACATAAGGCTGTTTAGGTTGGACTTCTCTTGAACATATGAATGACACGACAATGGTTTTGGCAACATTGACTTAAGGAGGACCCAACATATGGACATGTGGATGGTCAAACGAGAGACAAATGGATTTCCCAACCCAGTTTCAATGATGAAGGGGGTTTTCATGTTCAAGAGTGACTATTGCTGCCACTAACACAGATACAGAGACACATTCCTTTCCCAAATTTTCCCCTGCCATTTCTGGCAAGTACCTTTTTATTTTTACGCAAGCTTGAGGAGGATAACATATGATTGTTGATGTAAGCTCATCCTTCAGATGAGTCCCTTGGAGTATGTTTAACAAAACCTAAGAAGGAGTGGTTCGATCCCATATGGGTCTTTCAATATTTATTTAACGAGTCCACAAAGAGAAAACTTAGGGGTTTTTCATATTTAGAGAGTCTGAAAAACACTTAAAGAGGAATCCACAAGTTCATTTTTCATAAATTAATTCAATGAGGCTGAAAAAGTGATAACCTACTGCTCATCAAATGTTTTCTTCAAATACTTTTACGAGCGTGAAATGAACAAGGTCACTCGACAATCTTTTCATGTTTAGAGAGTCTGAAAAGAGCTTAAAGGGAACTCTAGGGGGTTCCTTTTTCATATTACCTTCACGAGTCCGAAAAAGTGATAAAAGTATATTTGGGTACATTCTCATCAATTTACAAGAACGAGAAAGAACAAAGACTAAGCTCGGAGTTTTTCCTGAAAAACCTTAAAAGATCTGTCCAAATGTACGAAAACAAACCAAAAAATGGATCCTTGTTTCAATGATTCACTCCTAGATCTTTTATCTGCACAAAATCAAACACTTGCAAAGTCATTAGCCAGGGTTTTGGATGAAATATATAAAATAATATAAAATACAAATAAAAAAGTGAAAAAAGTTAATAAAAGTGGGTAAAAACTTCATTTCACTATTCCATTGTCATTTCACCAAAACTTTGTTCAAAAAACCCCAATTTACCTCAATCTTCCATTGCGGATTGTGGAGAGCACAATTGATCATTCAACGAACGGTCTCCACAGAACAAGTAATTTTCGTCTCTTTTAACTTTCCATGGATAACTTTTTTCTTTTCATTGGTAAAATATAGATTTTTTGAGTTGATTTTCGAGGGTACGCATGCGCCGAGGTCATCACAGGTGCCCTATATCGGGGCCTGCGACGATCTAGGGTCGTTGCATTAAGCCTTAAATCTCATCTGTGACGATGTCACACTATGTAGATGCCCTAGCCTGCAACGTGCGCAGTCAAAAAACTTTAAATGATAGATTCACCAATAAAAAATTTCCAGGGAAGAAAATAATGATGTTAATCCCTCTTTAATGTTCCATTGTAGGTTTTCCATGGTAAAAATGTTGGAATGGCGAGAGAGATAGTATGAGGAAGAAGACTACTTGGACAGAAATGACCCATGAACGATAATGGGTCTCTGGCAGTGTGGATTGTTAAAAAATTTCAAAATCCAGGGCATGAAGGCCCAACTGAGATTACTCGAGTACCTGGTTCACATGTGGGATGTGAACGAGCAGGCGTTCGACGTGTGTTCTCATATTTTGATGATAGATATCAAGGATATCTACTTCTTGACTAGGCTATCTTGTCATGGGTCCTGAGTCACACTGACAGACAACAGAGGTGATGGTGCACCTATGAACCATTATATCAGAGAGCATTATGTGCCAAGTACATAGAAGCATAGCGGTAAAGTCATTATAAGAGATGTCTGATATTTTCCCCTATGGACCATCCTCTATACCATCACACGCATGGTAGGGAATGAAACTCCCCATATGGCTCTTCAGAGCTATTTCTAGTATGCACTGGAATGCATGGAGCCCCGAGTTTTCAACTGGTGTGAAGGGGTTCTCAAGAGCATGAAAAAACAATTGACCAAGTGGAGAGGTGGAGAACTGAAACAGTTTTGATACGTCTTGATTTTGGTGTCCTTCTTCCTGGAGAGGGTCCCGTCTTTGCGCTTGCAAGTAGAGTGGGGTATACTGCCCCACAGGATCCGAGGATGAAGAGGTGAGTTGACCTCATGGCACGACATGTAGCAGGTCCCATCGTTAGGTATAATGATGTTTTATTTGACTGGTTGACGACCCAGATGTTTATGGTCGACGACTATGCATACGTCAGGCTAGAATTTAGAGGAGACCCGAAATTGGTTCTTCCAGAAGGTTCCCAATGGGGGGACATAGATAAGAAGGACTTTTTGTTTATATCATGCTTTTATTATTTTTAAAAATATAAAATGTTTTTTATGTCATTTATCAGATGACTAATCAAATGCTTTTTGATGATGCAGATGTGGGACCTTACCATCCTCCAGGTTCATCTCCCATCCAGAGGCAAGGGGAGGCAGGTGCCGCAACGAGAGTAGTTGTTGTCAACTACGAGACTATAGAGCAGAACTTGGAGGGGTTCACGATGAATATCCTTGATGCCTCTATTGATGATATCCCGAGGCATTACCAATGCCATACAGTGGGCGTGTCTGTTTCCATCCATCGACTGCTCAGTAGAGAAGCATGTGCAGTCGCATGTTAAACCGAGCAACCTCCTTGATGCTCTATTTTATATGAAGTCATGTGCTTCACATTTTTGATATTTTGGTCTTCGGACAAAAACACTTTTTGTAAAACTTTTATCGTTATATATATGAGGCTTATATCGACTTGCTTGTTGTATATACAAAGTGTGAATGGATTTTATAAATGTCTCAAATGTTTGTCTAACACATAATTAGCCAATGCATCTGTTAATGTATTTAGACATCTAGGAATGTGTTGATATTCAATGTAATCAAAATGACGTTCCAAGAGGCAAATTCGTAAATATACCCTTAACAGCGTAGAACTTCGAATGGAGTAGACATTACTCAGTTGTAGGACTACTAACTGCGAATCGAGTCATACAATAAGATGATGGATTCCAAGTGAAACAACATCGGTCAATAATTTGATGACTGTGATGTATTCCGCAATATTGTTAGTTGCACGACCAAGGAAAACACCATGTAGACTAATCAATTCACTCGTAGGTGCATAGATTTCCCAAGCAACAGATGCTAAGTTCTGAGTACTGCGACTAGCACCATTAGTGAAGCCAACGTAGGGTAGTGAAGACACCGACATCTGGAAACCAGACACAATGCAAGGTAAGAAGCTAAAGGTCGAAACCAAAACAACGAAAAAGCACAGAAGAGTATGATACAGTAAAAGTACAAGAACTCATGCAAAAATGACTTAAGCATAGTACTTCTTTAAGTAAAGCCCATTTCTGGGTTCAATCAAAGGGATTCCAACATAGTCAACCAACTAATAATATCATTTCTCCAATACTCATTTGACAATGTAAGGACCCCGCCACATGGTGTCGAATTTACCGGCCCCTAGCAAATCACGATCTTGCTCGTAGAGGAGAACTAGATCATCTTTAGAAAAAACATGTGGCTTGACATGTTTGTCATATTGGGATTTAACATGTTTCTTTTGAGTTTCAATAACTAAGGAAGAATCACGACGGGTTTCATCTAGTTGCATCAAATACAAACGACGCTCCTATTCAGTAGAGGTATTAGGTAGAAGTTCAACGACCAATTTCAAAGATGGTATCTCAAATTCAATCGGCAAGATAGCTTCAATACCATAGACTAGTTGAAAAAGTGTAAATCTTGTGGCAAACTTCATGGATGTCTGATAGGCCCATAATGCTGAGAACAACATCGTGTGCCAACTTTTATTATGAATTCCTATCATCTGTCGAAGCATAGTAATAAGGACTTTGTTAATTGCTTCAACCTGGCCATTGGCCTGTGGATAATAGGGGGTTGAGTTTTCATGGTGAAGACCCAACTTTTCAGTAAATTCAGACATCATAAAATTACGAAAATGACTGTCGTGATTTATAATGATGGATTGAGGGACACCAAACCTAGTGATGATATGATTGAATGTGAACAATGTTGCACTTTTCTCGGTGTTGTCGAATGTAGGCATCACCTCGACCCATTTAATGAAATAATCCACAGCTACAATGATGTATCCATGCCCCCCGACCGAGTGAGGGTTACATGTCATGAAGTCGATGCCCCATTTCGCGAATGGACTGAAAAAAACTACAAGGTGTAAAGGAGAAGGATGAAATATTATCTTGTGATTATAAGTTTGGCAAGCATGGAATTTTTGGATGACAATAATGCAGTCCTTAAACAAAGAATCCCAGAAATAACCTGCTTGTAAGATCTTTTTGGCAGTGGCATACCTAGACATATGACCACCACATGCTCCGAAGTGACAATCATTCAAAGATTTCTTAGCTTCATCGCAGGTGAGACATCGTCGAAAGATAGAATCAATACCACGACGATAGAGGGTATCACCGAGAATGATGTATTGACATGCTTGATATTGTATATGATGACAATATGTACTAGATAGGTCGGGCCAAAAAGTTTGAGTCTGGAGATATATGATGATATATCCGTACCATACGTCATTAGAACTGATCAAAAAAAAGGATTCGTCAGACAAGAAATCCTCTGCCACATTTTCCATCTCAGTGGAGGGAAGGTCACATATCAGTTCGAAAAAAACCAAAGATTTCTTGGACTTGGCGCGTTCAAATTCCAAGTCAAAATCCTAGAGAATAACGATCCATTTGGAGTACTTTCCCCCTAGCAATTTTCAGGTAAGGATATTTTTCATGGGGTTGCAATTAGAAATAATGGTGGTTTTGCGTAATAGGATATAATGATGAAAACGTTGGACAACTTGAACAACTGCCAAGACTAGTTTCTCGACATGCAAGTATATGGTTTCGGTAGTCATGAGACTCCGACTCAAATATTATATCACATTCTCATCATGTGAGTCATCGAGGAATTCCCTTTACTGACCAGAAGTTAAGAGCATTTTAGTACCCAATATGAGGAGGTTTTTCCTGAGTAGATCAGGGATTTATACACTCACAATGAGTCCTAAGTACTCGAGTACAGATGTGTAAGATAAATAGTGTACTGACCAGGTTGATTTATTCCATGAGTCAGGAGAGCGATCGGTTGCCAGGATAAAAGATTTTCGTTCTTCCTCATGACGAACGAGATCCTTGGGTAGTAAATCTGCTGAATAGAAGATAGAATCTTTATATCATCTATCTTTTTCCTATCTTGTCCCGACTAGATCACCTCTTGGACTAAGACCATGGAAAGGATTTGTTCGCAGTATCGTCCCATACAAACTCGTAACCTTTCTTGAGCAACCAAGTGAATCCTTTCTTCAATTTAGTGTAATTGAGGATGAAACGACACAAAAAGTTTGCCTTCCCTTGCAAACTTTGGAGTTGTCATAGTGTGGAAGGAGGAGGTAAATTAAGAATATCCTCAACTTTCAAGGGGTCTACTCGAATCTCTTGGATAGACACAATGAAGCCAAGAAGTCGATCAAACTCCACACAAAAAACATATTTGTGTCAGTTCAAATGTATACGATAGTAACGACGGCATATGAAAATGGCCCTTAAATGTGTCGGGTGATTTGGGCGACGCCCAAAATGCGATGGGAGATCATCAAGATAGGGTTTCACCATGTGCTTAATATCATGGAAAGCGTAATACATAGCGCACTGAAAGGTCACATCAACATTCTTCAAACCGAAGGATAGTTTCTGGTAGGCAAAGGTTCCCCAAGGGAAAATAAAAGCGGTCTTGTGTTGGTCCGCGGGTAAAATATTAATTTGATTATAGTCGGAGAAACCATCAATCAAGGAGAATATTTCATTTCCAGTGCAATCATCAACGATCTGGTCAATGAAAGGGGTTGGGTAATTGTCCTTAGGACAAACCTTGTTTATATCCCTATAATCTACACAAACGTGGATGGTATCTTCCTTTTGATTGACCGGAACAAGATTGGATACCCAATCGGTCAAAGCTACAGGATAGATAAAGCCAGCTTTAAGAAGTTTTTCAACTTCAATCTTGATAGCATCAGCTTTACATGGATGGACTGGGCGAAGTCTCTGCCAAATGGGTTTAGCGTCCGGGTATGTCTTAATCTCATCTACTATGATATCAGGATCAATACCTGGCATTTCTTCATAACTCCAGGTGAAAACATCGCAAAATTATTGGAAAAGGGATTTATAAGTGTGGATCTCATCAGTAGAACATGAGGCTCCAATATGAACATTTTCGATGACTCTAGGTTTAATCGATATGTCTAGAGGGATGGTAGGTGAAATGTTACTCAAGTTCCATTCATACAAAACATTGTGTGTTGACTTAGGAACAAAAGAAATAACAACAACGGTCGACAGAGTCGAAATCCGTTGGTAACTCTCTATAGTATCATGTTCTAGGAAGAGAATGGAGAGATGATGCCCATTGTCCCACAGAGTGTCTTTCGTAGACATGACTGACATGATCATCTCATCAGTAGGAAAGATTACGTGAAATATATTAGGAGATGGATCACAGAGAGAAGGAGGGGAGGGGGTTTCTGATTGAATAGCTTGATAAGATGCTTCCACCGGACTTAAAGGCATCTTATCACCGTAATGAAGACAATCACCAGGGCTAGGTACTACACATGGGTCATATGATGCATGTTTTTCATGAACAATGGTGGAGATCATGTTAATAGAGGCAACAAAAGGAGGGGGAATATCAGGCGGTGGTATTGGAAAAGTACCAATCAAAGTTGAATCTTTCAAGAGACCCACACCGACATTCTTGTAACCAGGAGGTGTCTTTGAGAAAAAGGGTACATTGCTAGTATGGGAATTAGAATTAAAGAATTCCAGTTGGTCAACAATAACGACCTTTCCTTGGTGCGGGAAACGTAACACACGAAAAAGGGTAGACACAACTACATGCATGGAATCAATCCAACTACGCCCAAGTAAAAGGTTATAATCAAGAGGTGCATCGAAGACCTCAACCTCAACGTTGACCGATTTACCTTCCAACGTAATAGACAATGAAGGAAGAACACCATAGGGTTTAAAACATGTACCATTGAAGGCCTTAAGTGTATTGTGTGATTCGGTGAGGGTAGGAGAGCCGATAGCTTTCCAGCAAGTAACAGACATAACGCAAGTCGAGGCTCCTTTGTCAATAACGATTCTACATATATTTTTGTTTTCAACAACAACTTGGATCTGAAACGCTAATTAAGGAGGGAGCCTTGGAACGTGATCTTCCAAGTCAAAGATTATCAAATTAATATCCATGGGATCAATTCCACTGATAGCCTTTAATAGTGCCTTATGTTGAGTAGGACAACTTTCAAGGACTTCAAGAGATGACATCACAGAGGGTGCTTGTGCAAGGTCTTTTACAGTACTGTAGTTTTGTGCAGCACATGCGTGAGGATTGAATGTAGACTTTTGAACAACACCTTTGGGAGGAGGGCGAAGAACTGTATCAAGAATCGGTCTTTCGAGATGAAGAGGACCATTTAGAGGTGAAGTTGGGGGAGAAGGTTGAACCAACGAAGGTGGTATATCATCAACTTTCTCTTTTGACAGAGAGTAATCCTTGGCTCGAGTTGCGACTGCAACTTCGTTATTTTTAGAGTCACCAGTACAGATAAGGACATAAGATGTGGTAGAAGGAGAAGCTTGGTCATGAATGACCAGTTGGTCCTACTGCTGAGAATGGAAAGGCTATGAAAAAATGAAAGGTGTAGAAGGCTTTCCGGTCCCTCAGAGGAACTTAGTAACCTCAGTGCCTCTTGGACAATATTTCGTGTAATGATCATCACCACAAATGAGACAAGGGTAATGAGGTTTACGTTTATCTTTCTCGTCAGTGCTCTGTGTTTTGGTTTTATTAGATGGTTGATTATTTTTCTTGTCCTCCTTATTCTTACCCTTCCCTTTCTTTTTATTTTGATTCTTTCTAGTAGGCGTGGATTGGACATAATTAACCTCAGTAGTCTTACTAGAGGAAGGAGTAGGAGTAGGAGTACTATGTACATTAGAGTTATTAGATTTGGGATTGGTGTGACTGACATGCATGGATTAGGTCTCAGCATGAAAGGTGCCAATCACACCATCAACAACATGAGAAGCGGCTAGGGGTGTTGGGGTAGGGGTTGTGGAAGGATGAGGAACATCAGGGATCAAATCGTAAAGTGTTCCCATTTGTGAATAAATGAGATCTAGATAGTGAGCACGATTGATCGCCTACTCTTCAGTGACAACATCACCCATGGCGAAATCATGAGAAATAGGTCCAATGAGCAATTTGGTAAACCTCTTAGCCAATAGTTTATCAGGAAGAGGAACTTTGATCAAACGTCTTCTCCTCCTCCACTCATGAATGTGATCGGAAATATGAGTGGAAGAAGATTTCTTAAAAGATCTCAAAATTTTGGTTCCTGTCTCGTAGCGAATGGGAAACTGGTAATGTTTCAAAAAGGCCATGGCTAGGGTGTTAAAATCATTGAAGAATCCTCGCGGTAACTTGATGTACCATTTTGCTGCCGAACCCGTGAGAGTTCGTTGGAAAATTCGTAGTCTTATGGAGTCATCCATCAAAGAGTTGGATGAACACCATAGATGAAAAGTCATAACATGATTATTTGGATCTTCTCCTGCTCTCCTGTCAAATTTAGGAATGTCGAACGATAATTTGGCCGGTATGATGGGCCAATAAGGAGAATGCAGAATAGGATCATTCAAAATCCTAGATAAGTCTGGTAAATCCAAAGTGGCTAAGAAAGACAATTGTCGGTTCACTTGTAGAAACTGGTAGTTCTGAGGGGGAAGTCCTGTAGGTATACCAGTAGGACCATAAGAAGTCTGTAAATAAGTAGACAGTCCTGACAGATTCGGTTGTGGAGGATTTTGAGATAGATAGCCCACATGGTTGGGTTGATTAGGTATGTTCCCTTGGAAAGGAACATTAGATTGAAAGTTCAGATCCCAAGTGGGATTCAAAGAACTTGGATATGGTTGACCTAGGTTAAGGGATACAAAAGCGTTGACTTGAGGATGTTGTCCCCCAGATGGTTGTGGATTTCCTTGGAAAGGAAGATTCCAAGGTTGAGTTTGTAACATAGGTACGTTCTATCCATAAGGTGGGTTATGGACTCCGACTTGAGGTTGCCCCCCAAGTTGAGGTTGTCCTCCAATATGAGGTTGTTCCCCAAATTGGGGTTGCCCCCCAGCTTGAGGTTGACCTCCAACAGGAATATGGAAACCAGAAGTGATAGAAAGACTGGTGCCTCAAACTGGATTGGAGCCACTAGGGCTGGGATAATGAGATCCTCCTAACAAGGGTGGAGGAGGAACGTAAGGCCCTCTGGAGAGAACCTAGGTAGGTGTTGGAACAAATTGACTCACAGCGTTATACTTAGGAGGAACAAAAAGTCCAGAGCCCCTGGATGGAACCTGGGTAGGGATAGCCATGGAAGTATTCAGAGCTCTATACCCACGGGGAAGTGATGGATTTGGTCTAGGTGGAAGTGGTGTTCCAATAGGAGCTTGAATAATAACCAATTCCCAGTAGAAATCATGGTAACTTGTGGGACCATCATAGAATGGGCCATCTAGAGTGGAAGAATCGAGTGGGAACCAACCAACCATTGGTCTGGAATGACGATGACACTACCAATAGTACCAGTAAAATGATCCAAAGATACTGTATAGGTAACAAACGTCTCAGGCACTTGCATTCAATAGGTGGATTAGGACTCGCTCCTAGGTTACCGTAAAGATCACGCACTATCAAAGGGATGGAACCAGGATTAAAGGTTCCGATAGTGTGCGTCGGGGTCCTAAATGATTCACTTCGAGCAAGTGGATATTCTACTCCAGACCCTGCGTTAGGTCCAGTAGGTACTTCAATAATTTCGTCAACAACAATATCCCTTGATGAGTTCATCCAGATTATATGTGGGTTTCATATAACACTCAATGCCAGGTTGATAGGGAGTCTGAATACCTCTAAAGAATCTGAGACTATTCTGAATCCTTCTAAAGAGTGTGTGCTTCCAACTTCAGAAGCTACTTCGTTATTGACCACTCCCTTAGGAGAGCCTTCTGGTGAGTTAGGAAGCAAAGTTCGGTAACCTTCCGGATCTTTCGAGGGTAGTTGATCTAGGAGGCTCTCCAGGCTCTGAAAATGCTCAAAGATCAAAGTTCTCGGAATCGAATGAAACCAGTGCCATTATGTCCGTCTCATTGCGATGATTCTGACAATATATTTACTTTCTCAAACGGGCTCCCTATGCGAGAGTTATCTCACTCTGACCGTTTTCTCAAACGTGCAAAAAAGTCAAAGGTCAACTGTCAAAAAGTCAATGATGACATCATCACTGTTGACGTGGAAGATTTTGGAGGTGACATGTGGCAGGCTGATTGGATCTACGACAGCTGATGTGGACCAACCCGGAGGTGACATGTGTCACCACTGAAAGGATGACATGTGGCACGCTCGTACAGGTGGCAAGCACAGTCAGCATGATGACATGGCAGAGGTAGGTGGTGACAAGTGGCATATGGTGACTGTGCAGGTATGCTAACAAGGAAGACAAGTGGCAACCAAGTGGCCCAACCGTTGGTTGACACACGACATGTATTGGTCAAATGGGGTGGTGCCATGTGGCCAAGGCGTGGGCTGCCACGTGGCACACCGTTGTTGGTAGCTAGGTTAAAAGTTTTATGGAGTTGCTGGGTTTCGAACCCCAAACCTCTCCACCAATCTAAAATCCTTCACAAAGTTTGGATTACCAATGAACCATAAGTATTACTTATTATAACATTGCCATATTATTGTTAATAAAGAATAATATTTTAGTGTATGGGCAAAAGAGGGTTGGGGATAAGCCCCAACCCACGGTTTTATGGTGCCATATGTGACCTTGTTTGGGAGGGCGCGCATGTCCTTTGGGTGCTTAACCTTATCCTAAAGTTAAAAGTGGGTTTTTAACCCTGTTTATGTAATTTTAATTGATTCAGACTGATATTTAGCCCAGAAAATGGATTTTTTTAGGATTTTGGGCCATTTGAAGGGGGATTTGATCCCAAAAAGAGGCCATATCTTGAGGGAAGTTGGGATTCCTCATTTGATTCTCAAAATCTATATAAAACAGGCTTTTTGAAGCTTGTATGAGACTTTTTGATGCGGGATTTTGAAGGAGCAGTTTGTAAATTTTGGTCTTTTCTCATGTTTCGAGAGGCATTCTTGCCATGTTTTTGAGAGGAATTTGATGGGTCATGCATGAATCTGAGCAAGGAGGTCTTTCACAGCAGATCTGAAGCATGTTATGTAACAACAAATAACCATTTTAAGAGAACTTTGAGTATTTTAAAGAGCAATAAAGAGGTCCTCCACTTGGAAGCGGGCCTGGAGACATAGCCAATGTTTGGTGAACTCCGTTATCAACCTCTTGTCTCTATTTCTCTTTTTGTTTTTCTGTTCTTTTCTCTTAATTTGCAGCATGGATATTAATGGTTGATCTCTTTATTCATTGATAAGCATCAAGTAAAAGTCATATTTGATATTCCGCAAACAAGATAATAAGTTTATGTATTTCGCATTCTTAACGATCTGATGCAAAAAGTACATTAAACTAACTTGCAATTTATCAGTAATACCTTCATTTTTGGATCAATTTTATGGTATCAAAGCATTTGGTTTTGAAGGTTTGATAGGAATTGCAAGCATTGGATGCTCACCAGAGCAAAACTCAATTGAGGAGAAGGCCAACTTGAGGCTCTTGACACATAGATTCAAAGGCGATCGCATAAGCAAGAGATGTCTTCGCCACGGAAATTGGGTCCCTTCAAATCTGAAGATGATTTATTCGAGGCCTTTAAATTGATGCAAGCCATGGTAGAGGAACTTTACCATGAAAGAGGTCAATGAAGGAATCCAAAAGTTGAAGAAGGTGAATCTTCGGTAAGAGAAGAAGGAGGAGTTGGAGGTGGTGGACCTTCGGAACCTTCTTCTCCTTCATCCTCATCATCTAATAATGAAGCAAGTGTACATTCATTCAAGGATAAGAGAAAAACTCATCATTCTTCTAATATGTTGTTATTAAAGTTAGATGTAAAGTTTCAATTACCCACTTATGATGGTGGATTAGATGCAGAAAAGCTAGATAATTGGGTGAGACAGTTAGAAGTATACTGCAGGATACAAAGGATTGTTGATGATGAAACAAAGATCCAACTTGCAAGTCTCAAATTGGGAGGCACAACTCTCATATGGTGGGAAATAAAAACTAAGGATGATCTCAATAAAAATGGTAAAACAATCTCTTCCTGGAATGACTTTATCATTGCTTTGAAGAAACAATTCTATCCATTAGCATACATGCAACATGAAATGTTGAATTGGCAAAGTTTAAGGCAATTTAAAGGTCAAAGTGTACAATAATATACTCAAATATTTCGTAAGAAAGCTTTAAATTTGGGTATTCCGTTATATACACAAGAGACACTCCTTAAATATATTGGTGGTTTACATTCTTACCTCAAACACACTCTTCTTATGCTAAATCCTTCTAACTTTGATGAAGTATGTGTACAAGCCATTCACATTGAATCTAGTAAAGGGAATGTTGGTGATAGTGTTTCTACAGATACTTGGCAAAGAAAGGATGTAGGGAAAAGGAAAGAAAAGAAGATAGCCACAACCAGAAAGGAGAAGCCTACTTGCAAGCATTCCAAGAAAGTAGGCCATGATGAAGATCGTTGTTGGGTCTTGCATCCTAACTTGAAGCCAAAGAGGTATGTCAACCATGGAAGGAACAATACCACAGTTGTGATAGTTCAAGTTGATCTTGGATGAGATTCCTTTGATGAGACACAGGTTGTAGCTATGGGAATCCGAGGTATAAATTTTGTTGCAAGTTCTAGCTCTTCTAGTTCAATTGATGTAAATGATGAGTGTAAAAGGAGCGAACTTTTCCACATAAGGGTTATAACACATAATGTTAAAGATGATACTCTTGTAGACAGTGGATCACAAGCCAATCTAATCAGTGAAGATGTTGTGAATAACTTGGGACTTGAAACTAAGTCATATCCTAAACCATATCCACTGGGATGGATATGTGGTGATAACAATTTACAAGTAACCAAGCAATGTAAAATTAAGTTTGCAATCACTTCTAAGTATCATGATGAAGTAGAACTTGATATAGTGCCACTGGAAATATGTGGGATTGTCGTGGGAAGCCCCTACCTTTATGATAGAAAATCGATCTTCTACAGGGAAGATAATAAATATTGCTTCAAGAAAGATGGGAAAGAGTACATTGTTCGTGCTCATCACATGAAAAATGACAGATCTTTTGCAGCTATAGGGCAGTTAAAAAGAATGGTAAATGCAAGAAAAAGTTTAACACTTATGTCTGTAACAAAACAGGAAGTTAGTGATGGTAAACATGAGATGGTTCAATATGTTTCGAACAATCATGAAGTGTCACCGGAGGTACAACATGAGTTTCARCTGCATACTTTGTTCACTGTCCCTGTTCAGAAGGGGAAGCATGTTGTTTCATTCTCATTAGMATGTCTAGTATTGTTGATTAGTTTGTTGCTATTCAGTGGTGTATGGCTGCTAATTGYGACAAAGAATGTAGATGATTGTGCAATTGATGGGATGATTACTTTGATAAACAATGCTATCTCAATTTTCATGTTTGTTGTGATTAGTCAGGTGATTATTGTCCCAACAGAGAGGATGGATGATACMGGACAAGTGGGGAGGCAGTACCCTCACTTCTTACCTAAGTAAAAGCAAACTTTTGGTGGTCCAAAAGCTTCCAAAGTGGGGAGGAATGATCCAGGGGGCTCTCTAGGCTCAAAAAATGCTTAAACATCAAAGTTCTCAKAATTGAATGAAACTGGTGCCATTGCGTCCACCTCRTCGCGCTTATTCCGACAGTATATTTACTTTCTCAAACGTGTTCCGTATGTGAGAGTTATCGCACTCTGTTCGTTTTCTCAAACAAGCAAAAAGTCAAAGGTCAACTGTAAAAAAGTCAACAATGATGTCAGCGTGATGACATCATCACTGCTGACATGGAAGCTTCTGGAAGTGACACATGTCAGAATAACTAGACATATGACAACTGATGTGGATCAACCTAGAGGTGACACATGTCACCACTAAAAGGATGACACATGGCACGCTTGTATAGGTGGCAAGCACAGTTAGCATGATGACATGGTAGAGGCAGGTGGTGACAAGTGGTAGACGGTGACTGGGTAGGTATGCTGACAAGGAAGACAAGTGGCAGCCAAGTGGCCCAACTGTCGATTGACACATGGTAGCCAAGTGGCCCAACCGTCGGTTGACACGTGGCATGTATGGGTCAAATGGGGTGGTGCCACGTGGCCCAGGCGTGGACTGCCACATAATACCCCGTTGTTGGTGGCTAGGTTAAAAGTTTTATGGAGTTGGTGGGTTTTGAACCCCAAACCTCTCCACCAGTCTAAAATCCTTCACAAAGTTAGGATTACCAATGCACCATAAGTATTACTTATTATAACATTGCCATAGTATTGTTAATAAAGAGTAATATTTTAGTGTATGGGCAGAAGAGGGTTGGGGCCATGGTTTTATGGTGCCATATGTGACCCTGTTTGGGGGCGTGCGCCTGTCCTTTGGGGGCTTAACCTTATCCTAAAGTTAAAAGTGGGTTTTTAACCCTGTTTATGTAATTTTAATTGATTCTGACTGATATTTAGCCCAGAAAATGGATTGTTTTGAGGATTTTGGGACATTTGAAGGGGGATTTGATCCCCAAAAGAGGCCATATCTTGAGGAAAGTTGGGATTCCTCATATGAGCCTCAAAATCTATATAAACTAGGCTTTTTGAAGCTTGTAGGAGACTTTTTGATGCAGGGTTTTGAAGGAGTAGTTTGTAAATTTTGGTCTTTTCTCATGTTTTGAGGGGCATTCTTGCCATGTTTTTGAGAGGAATTTGATGGGGCATGCATGAATCTAAGCAAAGAGGTCTTGCACAGAGGATCTGAAGCATGTTATGTAATAACAAATAACCATTGTAAGAGAACTTTGAGCATTTTAAAGAGCAATAAAGAGGTCCTCCACTTGGAAGCGGGCCTGGAGACGTAGCCAACAATTGGTGAACTCCATTATCAACCTCTTGTCTCTATTTCTCTTTCTATTTTGTTGTTCTTTTCTCTTAATTTGCAGCATGTATATTAATGGCTGATCTCTTTATTCATTGATAAGCATCAAGTAAAAGTCACATTTGATATTCTGCAAACAAGATAATAAGTTTATGTATTTTGCATTCTTAACGATCTGATGCAAAAAGTACATTAAACTAACTTGCAATTTATCAGTAATACCTTCATTTTTGGATCAGTATCCCTTTCATCCTATGTGAACGACGAAGGACGATGTTGCTTGAGCTGAGTAAAGAACGAAAAAAATCTATGGCCAACTAGAGGAAACAAACAACACTCACTAATAAAATCTAGGAATCAAACCAAGCAAACACACCTTCTTATTTCGAAGTCACTAGTTGGTTATGAAATTCAACATCACAAAGTTAAGACAAGAAGGGGTTGGGATAAGCAAGTGGAAAAGTTACGTTGACGACCTGCTTAATGGACTTACACCCTGGTGCAAGATCCCACACATAATCGTGGGTATACCCTCCAAGGATCCGAGTGAGTTTGGCCAACATCGACTCCAGGTACTGTGAAGGCTTGCACCTCCACAGTCACTTTGTGTAAAGACCCTCAAGAGATAGGCTACTAAGGTTACCAAATACAATAGTGATGCCTAGGGAAATAATCGACAGTCCGATCCACGCGCAAAGGCAAGGTATCTAACCCGAAATAAACTCGAACGACTTCCACTCATAATTATGGGTATACCTTCAAGTGACCCCCAATAATACACGCAATATCTAAACCAAGACCAACAAAGCAGGGTGAATAAATCTGCTAGTCTTATTGTGACCTCAGGTTTGACCCTTGTGTGAGAAGGGCTTCCCAGGACAAAATGTAGCAATTGGATTTGAACTCTCCCTATCAAAATATACTATTGTGTGTTTTGATGCTTTGGAGAGTGTGCCTTACAACCTTCCAAAGCGCTATCCTAGCTAATGTTGGTGAAAAAGAGCCCTAGAAAATAAAAGTTACTAATATATTTTAAATTTACGCTGTGTTTTAGAGGCTTTTGCTTACTCAAAAGGGAGATGGAAGTGAAACTGATGAAGTCGTGACCTTGACCCAATAAAATGTAAAAAGAGATGAATGTGCAATTTTCAATTCAATGAACTCTAATTACAGTAGGGAGAAGGTGTTTTTCTTGAAGTACAAGATGCTATGAATTGCAATTTCTCAATTTCAAATGAACACAATTCCAAATAACCACGAACTACAAAATTTTCCAATTCTTCGATTAAACAAAAAATTTTGAATGTAAAAAATTCCTTATAAATGATCACTAAAATAACAAATGAGTTTGTTTCTTCCTTTCTGAAACAAAATCAAAGATGTAATGACAAAAGGAGAGATGCAATCCAAGAAAATTAAGACATTCTCAACACAATTCCCCAAACCAAATTCGTAATATAGCCAAAAAATGAAAAAGACAAGAACATTTTTGTCACATGCAAGCAACAATTGTTCCTTAATCAAAAAACAATCTGGAAAACAAAATCAATCCAAAACTTGATACCAACCAAATACCCTCTGTCAAACAAGCACCCAGATTGATATTTGAGATTATATCCTTGTGACAAGAAGCAAAAACTTGCAAAATGCAAAGAAAGACTTTCAATCACTGAAAACCAATCAAGAGCAAGCTTTTAGACTCATGAATCAATCAATCATGGGCCCTAGAAGTTCAACCTAGGCAACTAAGGCATTTATGGGAAGAAAAAGATGGAATGACTCACTCTAACAAAACCTACAAGAGTCGTCGCAGGCCGGGTATGGGACACAGTGCGACGATCAAGGGTCGTCGCACTGGATTGGTCAAGCAGAATGCGATGTCTGAAGGTCGTCGCAGGCTGTCGATGAACCACAGTGCAACGATCTCTGTAATTTTTGAAAAAATGGGAGAAAGACACAAAATCTAAATGAACTTGCTGACCCAAGGAGTCCATATGGATCACCCACAGAATCAGAGAATGAAATTTATCAGAAGAAGGCAAGCTAAAGGCAAACAGGAAGCAAAAAATCAAAAGGAGGTCATATCCCCAGTATGGTCGCCAATTTTTCTATGGGACTTATCCGTAAATGCAAACACAAACAGATCTCCCTAGATCCACCTAGATCTAGAACAAAACATAACAAAATATGACGCTTTCCCTAAGCTCTAACCATCGAGTTTGTTATTAACAAGAGATATATATCATACCATTTAAATGTCACTTCCTCTTGTCGTCTTTTTCCTAGCTCCACTCCAGTTCCCCTGTGATATTGAATCTGCAAGGGAATACAAGCCAACCAAAGTGAAAGCAATACAACATACTCAAAAATAACCTATGTATGTAATCAAGGAATCATACAATAAAACGAGAATGGTTTTATGGGAAAGAAACATATCACTATATTATATTAAATGAAAGTGGAGATTAAAACCAAAGGCCTTGATGTCATAAGGTCCCCTCTCGATGACCCTTTTCTCCAACACAGACACTTTCTCCAAGCTTGAATGAAGAAGATCCACAATGACTTGATAAATTGTAATGAAGCCTTCAAGAATGACTCAATGCAAAAAATTTCATACAATCAACCTTAGCTAACATTGCTTGCTCAACTTAACCTTTTCCATGAGAAATCCCTCTTTATATAGGGGAAATAGAGATGGTTAAAGAGATTAGGATGATCCCACCAAATCATAGAAGCGAGTAGGATCCCAACCATACGTATGCCACCGCATCTTCTAGAAGATCCCCTTCTAGAACTTTCGTGAAAATTGACCTTTTCTTAGTCTTTTGACATCGTCGCACCCTGGCTATATAGCAGTCTGCAGAGTTGTCACATCCCAGCTTTAGAGTAGGGGGCAATGATCAGGCATCATCGCACCCCATGTATAGTGTAGCCTACGACGATCTCTTTTAATAGGGTTTTTAGTAAGAGAAAGCCAGTTACTTTCTTCATGGAGAAAAACTATTTTTATCATTTCATGGGAACATGGACACATGTCATCAATGATCACTGGGATGACCAAAACAATGTGTAACACATGGTTTGGATACCTTTCAACACTTTTTTCTGTCAGTAGGATTATTGACAGTTTTTTATGTGTCGATTTCTGTGAGCATTTTGTGAACTTATTTGTTCACTTGATTGTCTTCATAATTTACAAGAATGATCTTTGGATCTAGCACATGTTAGTTGTTTCTTCTACATTTGTGCTTCACACATTCAGGATTGTCAGGATTTTTTCAGGATTTGGGATGTGTTGGATCTGTATCCAATTCACTTCTGATCAGGGTTTTTTCTCATCGGTTTTGGGTTCACTTCAATGAACACCTTCAGGTTGTCTAGCTCATTTGTTACACAATGGGTTTTCTAGACTTGGTTTTGACATCCACTTTTGGCGATTTTCAAGAAGATATTCATTGACACTCATGACATTTCAGACCATGAGTTATAGGCTGAAGAATTATCATATTTTGCACTAGTCCTTGTTGCTGAGATGATACATTTATACATACTTAAGATTAAAGGGGGGTTTGTTAGAAATAATCATAAGTCCTAAATAGACCTTAACAACCATTTAGTTATGATACGGTTGTGAGGTCAGTTTATGGAGATGTATTATTAATGTACCATTGATGTACATATGAATTGATTCGGCTTGGTGCCGTTTCCACCATGTTTCTGTATTCTTGATTTTCTTGGTTATTTTACTTTCTTGGTTTATTTTCTTTCTTCATATTTTTATCAATGATGATGCTAATCAAAATAGGTAAATTAGCAATGCAAGTGTTGATTGGGGTATTCACTCCTTCCTCAAGGGATATAGTAGAAAATATGGATATCGGCTTTCCTCCTCGAGGGAGGTAGTTATACTTGAATCCCCTCTAGGTGGAATAAAGAGACTTCACAAAACTTATACCTTTGATTTAGATAAGGAATTGGTTTTCTTTGTGAATTCTTATGTGATGTCTAATGATTTGTAGTTAGCTACTATGGATAATTTTTCACTTGTGAGAGGTGATTGATTATTGGTTTTTAAAAGGCCCCAAATGACATACATTAATTATGTAATTTTAATTTTGTAAGTGCAATATGCACTTGTATTCTTGTAAGTGTAGTATGCACCTATACATCATTTTTTTTTATTGAGATGTGATCATATAAAAATTTAGTGATTTTTATTTTATGATGAAATATAATATATATATATATATATATATATATATTTTTAAATTTACTCAATTAATTTTTATTATAATAAAATAGTATATATATATATATATATATATATATATATATATATATATATATATATATATATGAATATTTAATACAATTTATATATTTATAAAAAATTACCCATATTATTTACCACAAAATTACTAAAAAAAATGTTTAGATTTTCAATTTTTATTTTTTAATTCCCTTAAAAAATTATCAAAATTTGTTTTTTTAATATCCATATATATATATACCTTAAGAGGTCACAGGTTCAAATCCAAAAGAGGGTAGGGTATGTATACCTTCTTAGACTTTATCAGTCAAATCGTTGGGCAGAGGAAGGTCCCTTGTCCCACAAACAAGGAGATCTCATACACCAATTTGATGTGTTAGCTTGCCCGTAACCTTAAAAATAGATTATTATTATTATTATAATATACTTTCTTCATACTTACACATCATTCATTCCTCTAATTTACATATATACTTCACACTTGCACATCATTCCTTCCATCGTATAATGTATTCTTAAGATTGTATAATGTTTTAGTAACCTTCAACACCATAACAGGTTTTTGCTCCTGCTTACAATTCCATATTTCCATTCTGTCACACCACCTTAACTTCTCACATATTAATGAACGTCTACCTGTATTTTCTGAGTTGCCTAGATTACAATACATATATATTCCACTTCACATTTACTGTCACTTCAGTGTACGCACAGGGACAAGCAATGGCATAAACTATAATAGGAAATTGACATCGGTGTACGCGAAATACTTTACTTTTTAAAGTGTGGAGAAGAATTCCATTTACTCATCTGGCCTGGATATGAAATGATATCTGCAAATTAAAGAAACCTTAAAAACTTCGTACTGATTGAGATCGGCGTACGATAAATGCTTGAAGTGTGAATAAGAATTACATTTATTCATCTGGCCGTCGATATGAAATGATATCTGTAAGTTGATTATTGACTGCAATGAATGGATGTATAGTAGGTCGTTTTGCCTCTCTATATGACGTAACCCGCCATTAAAATCACTATTCAGAATGAATTTCTGCGAACAGGGGCTTCACTTTCCCTTCTGGTATTTGTTCTTGGCAATAACGGAGGGACCTCTTTCCTTGTTTTTTCTTCTTAGCAATAATAGAGTGGCCTCTTTCCGTGGCATTTCCTTGATGTTGCGTTTGAACCATGCAATCAATTCTGAACGCTATAATATCTATTCATTTTGATTTTCTGCAGGCTGTTGGGTATCTCTCCCAGTTACTGATTTAATGCACAGCCTTCCGATAAATCTCGTGTTCTTCACGTATAGATTACTGGATACCGCAGCAGCTGCAGCTGCCATCAGGGGTTTGAGATCATCACAAGATTGGGTTTCAAAATCCCATGCAAAAGGAAGATGCTCCCAACGAGTCAAGGTGAGCAAATTTACAGTTATTTTCTTTTGGGGTTTGCAGGGGTTATATATATAATTAGTTTTGCAAAAGGTTGTCTGGGTTTATCATCTGCAGATTGAGTTTCCTTCTCAAAATAAAAATATTTAGGTGACAGATTCTCATGAAATCTTCCTTAAATTTGCAAACAAGGAATGAAAGCTGGAATGTAATTTATTAAGCATGTTGAAAAATGCAAATCTTCCTTAAATTTGCATACAAGGAATGAAATCTGAAATGTCATTTATTAAGCATGTTGAAAAATCTCTACTTGAGATCTCTTCCTTTATTAAGCATTTTGAAAAATCTCTTCTTTAGAACTCTTCTTATCAGACTTGCATTGATCATTGCAACTTACACAATACAACGTTATTAATACTTTTATTTATATCACTCATTTATTTATTTTCACAGTAAGTTAGTTTATAAAATATAAACTTTTCCTTTATTAAGCATTTTGAAAAATCTCTACTTGATATCTTTTTTCCTTTAGAACTCTTCTTATCAGACTTGCATTGATCATTGCAACTTACACAATACAACATTACTGGTACTTTTATTTATATCACTCATTTATTTTCACAGTAAGTTTATAAAATATAACTTTTTGTTGATATTATAAAATATAACTTTTTATAGATATTACTCATTTATCTTAGATAGTAACTAACTTAGTTTTTAAAACATATCTGTGTGGTATCTAATTTTTTTTATATGAATGTTATATTTTATATTTTTCCATTAAAATTAAATTATTGTAAGTTTTTTAATATTCAAATTGTATGCTTGAATTGCTATCACAGTATATTTCTAATATTTCTAAACTTTCCTTATTGATTCTATAGTGTGGAGAATAATTCCACTTACTCATCTTTGGCTTTTGCAATTTCTCTTGTTCAGAGTGGAAATCCCCTACACTGTCTGAAGATCTACTTGTTAGTTTATTTGGGAAACACCACGCCTTGGTTGACAGTTCCCTCATATGTCACGTGACCCCCAACCTCTCCTGTCCAGTCCGAGACTACAACCATGCGAAAGTCCCTGTACCTATTTCGCCCCTGTACCTAAAAATAGCAAAGAAGGGCTTGCTAGAGGCAACACAATTGCTGCAAGCACTGTTGCATACCCAAACTCATTAGCGCATGCATGCCCAAATAGATCCTTTAAGGGAAGTGTAGTACTCTCATAAGGGAAGTGTAGTACTCTCATAGTTGATTCTCAACCGAAACCAAAGTGATGTTAAAAATGGAAAATCTATCCACAAAAAAGACAAAAAAATGTCCAAGGATTAGGTGGACGCAGAGTTTGAAGGCTACATCCCTGACCTAGGGTATTCGAGAACACTTCATACAAACACATTTAAGTTCAGAGTTATACCAGCTGAATAAAGCCTTCATTGCTTAGATAGTGGAGGAGAAATGTGGTTAGTGCTAAGATATTTTGCACAAGCTAAATGTTATAGAAAGAGAATTTGATTCCTATAGAAAGAATTTTTCAATATTGAGATTACAATGCATGGTCATGTAGAGAATCAGAATGGAAATGAGGAGGAAAATGATGAAATTCTAAATTTTGAAGGGACCCATCAAACCCATTTTGTGGATGAACCCCATTTTGTGGATAAAAACAATGAAAAGAATTAAAATGGAAATGAGGAAGAAAATGACTAAATTCTAAATTTTGAAGAGATCCCATCAAACTCATTTTGAAATTCATTTTGTGGATGAAAACAATAAAACTTAAATGAACCAACAACCATGGCAGGCTACCAACAACCATGGCAAACTCAAAGACATGGGTTAATTGATTAATTCCTATTGTTTTTTTGAGTTTAGAAGAAAAGAGGTTATAGGAGTCCCTTCAACACCATGTTATACCATCAGTTTCTTTGACATTTAGTGATCCTGATTTCCCAAGTGGTAGGTCACTAGTAAGATTGGATGTACCATTTTTTTGCTATATTAATATAAATAGTAGTTAGATTAAAAAATATTATTATTATTATTTTAAAATTTTAACTTGAATTATACTTTTATATTATTTTATGATATATACTTACACATCCCATTTGAATTGTGAAATATATTTGAACATAATACAATATTGATAATGATTATTAATATTATTATAATAAAATATTTTATATTAAAAAACATACAAATAACATTTTTTTCCAAGAAAAAAAAATATTTTTTATTCAAGTAGAATTAACAATATATTTCATATGGTGCATGATACACACTTGTCAAAGTTTGTACTCTGTCTGTACATTAGTGAATTGCCTATAGATATACCCACTATTCATTAGAAAAATAATCCTAAAATTGACATGACCAAGGGATTTACATTATATTTCATCAAAACACCTATCAAGTAACCAAATTAAAACTTGTCAAAAAATTACAATGAAACCCACCCACATAAAACAATTAAAGCTCAAAAAAATTAGTCGACTTGGAGAGAACTAAAAGCTCCTCCTGATTTTTCATCAGATGTAAACCATCGCTTGAACATTGAGCTCCCTGTAGACATGTTTGAAAGATACCTCCTAAAATTTCCTTGAAATCTCCTTCAAATGCTTAGCCAATGGAGATAAACCAATACTATGGATTTGAAGTTGCAATTTATGAGAGCAGAATCCCCAAAAATCTAAAACCTGACAATCCCTTTGTTAAGTGCATATTTCATAAGGAAAAATAAAGCTTTGAATTCCCCAACATTATTTGTTCCTTTTCCCAAATCAGCCTTTGTAGGGTAGAAATGGGAATCAAACAGAAATAAAACAAAACTCAAAACTAACTCAAAAGTGCTTCGACAACCCTTTTCTCCTTTATACTCCCATTAGATTTGTAAATTGGTAACATAACCAATACTTGGGGAGAAACCCTTAGAAGAATTGAACCTTCCCCAATGGTGAAAAACTCCTTTCTTTTCGCCATTAAATCTAACCCATTTTGAGCACATAAGAAAAACATACAAAGAAGAAGAAACAATATACAAATAACAACTTCAATTGATTATCCCAATAATATATATCTTGACATGATATGATTTGCATACTCCATGTATATCATTACATTAGTTCATATGTATGTGAGTTTAGATATCATGTTTATCTTCTTGGTATGTTAAATGTATATTGAAAATTGAAACATAATGTTATCAAATGATTTATTACAAAGTTAAACACATATTTATAAAATAATATACATTTATCAAAAACATTGTTTTTAAAGACATTTTGAGAAAAACATTATCAACTTAACATAAAATATTATACATTTACAAAGAGTATTGTTATTCAACAAGTTTTACCAGTATTCCAATCTTAAAATTTATTTTAAGTGTAATTTTTTAAATTAATTTCATATCATCATCTTTTTCTTAATTAATTATTTATGTTCTTTTTTATCTCCATACTTATTATTTTTATAATTAATTCATAAAATGCAAGTTGACTTAATCATAGTGGCATATTTTTAGTAGAGCATTTGATTATATATAAATATCATTATTGTTTATGATAAAAACAATTATTATTTTTATAATTAACTCATATGATAAAAACAATTACTATTTTTATAATTAATTCATAAAATGCAAGTTGACTTACTCATAGTGACATATTTTTAGTAGAGCATTTGATTATATATAAATATCATTATTATTTATGATAAAAACAATTATTATTGTATTATAGTTTAGTGGTGGAAAATTGTTTAACATTTCATAGTGACATATTTTTAGTAGAGCATTTGATTATATATAAATATCATTATTATTTATGATAAAAACAATTATTATTGTATTATAGTTTAGTGGTGGAAAATTGTTTAACATTTGAAGGTGTGAGGTAAAAACTCATTAAAGAGCCACAACTCTGTCATTTTACTTTACAATGATCCTCTTGAGCTTGAACCTGGAGTAGACTACTTAGCTTTCACTTTTATTAGAAATCTAATTCAAATGGGGTTGTAACAATGCCTCTAGTATTATGAAGAACCTAAGTGACATATTGTCTTTATATTCTTATTACCAATCTTTTTTTATTATATTTAACTAATAATACTTATAAACAATTAGTTATATAATATATCATATATTAAAGAAATTTTGTTTTAATTTTTTATTAAATTTTAATATTAACAATTAGTAATTAATAGTAATTTTTTTTTATGTATATTGATATATTTTAATGAAAAATACTTTTCAATTATTAATAAACTAAAATTTATAATTTTAATTAAATAATAGTAATTTTTTTTATGTATATTGATATATTTTAATGAAAAATACTTTTCAATTATTAATAAACTAAAATTTATAATTTTAATTAAATAATAACATTTTCATGACATTACAATGATATCATCTTTAGTTTTCACTAACTTTCATCATTATGTTTAAGACAATACACTCAATTATGTTCTTGTAATATAATGGGATAAATCTCTAAAATTTAACCTCTTTTGCTTGATCAATGTCACTTTCATTACACCTCTTTGAGGGACATAAACCTTGGGCAGATTGCATTATTTTGCATTAATTCATTTTCTATATTGTTTTTTAAAAGTTTTCAAAATATTCATTTATTAATTACTAATCAATAATGATTTAATTATATTTTAAAGATTAAATAAAGTTTATCAATATATTTATTTAATAATTATTAATCAATTATTATTTTTCTTTTCTATATTGTTTATAAAAAATTTAAAGTTTTCAGTTAATAATCATTAATCAACTATTATTTAATCATAATAAATAATAATTTAAGGTTTAAATAAAGTTTTGAAATTGGATTGCCAAATTATTTGTTCAATTAATTAAACTATACATTGAACTATGATAAATGAGATTCTCCTTGGATTTCTTCAAGGAAAAATTAGATGCTACTCTATAACTCTACATTCTCTTGGATGCTACTCTATAACTCTAGATAATGATGATGTTATTGGTCTCTCTTTACTATTTTAAATTTTTGAATTTGAGTAATTCTAATTTATTATTTCAAACTTTAGTATCTACAATTTAATATTTTACATAGTATTAAAATTAGATTTTATAATAAATAATAAATTTAATTTTTAAATCAAACCCTATTATTATTTAATCATAATAAATAATAATTTAAATTTTAAATAAAGTTTTGAAATTGGATTTCCAAATTATTTTCTCAATTAATTAAAATATACATTGAACTATGATAAATGAGATTCCTCTCATTATAATGAATTCTCTAATAATGCCCCCGCCCTCTATTAGAGAACCCATGCATTATTAGAGAATTCATTATAGGGGGGCATTATTAGAGAATTAATGAATTCTCTAATAATGCCCGGGTAGGGGGACATTATTAGAGAATTCATTATAATGAATTCTCTAATAATGCCTCCCCTCCCACCCTCTATAGAGAGTGGGAGGGGAGG
>ML801702.1:10879-27721 GCA_009831015.1 Picea engelmannii | reverse complement strand
ATATATATATATATATATATATATATATATATATATATATAATTTAAATTTAAAAAACAAAAATTAAAAGATTAAAAATTATTTATATATATAAGAGATACAATTTAAAACACAATTAATTTATTAAATTTTAAAAGTTAAATAATTAAAACATAATTAATAATTCATAAGTTATTACATATCATCTTATATTTTATGAGAGAGTGATTCTAACCCAAAACGAGATAGTGACATTCTCTTGGATGTTCCTGATGGGATAAGATTGACTCCATAACTCTAGATAATGGACGTTATTGATTTTTCTTTACAATTTAAAATTTTTGAATTTAAGTAATTCTAATTTATTATTTCAAACTTTAGTATCTACAATTTAGTATTTTGCATAGTATTAAAATTGGATTCTATAATAAATACTAAATTTAATTTTGAAATCAAAACCCACTAATTTGATTATATGGCGATTTAATTTGATTATATAATGGACTAATAAATGAGACACGACCTTACAATGTTTTCAACACTGAGTTATAAGATGGGCTTCCCTTCTACCAGTGTAATGATTTGATTTAATTCAAGACCATTCTATTTTTTTAATTGAAATAATTGATTGATACATTCATAAACCTTTGTGATTCATAGTTGCCATGATTTCTCATGGCTGCTGTTTTGAAGAATTAATAAATTCTAAATATTAGAGTCAAGGTGTACACTTGTTATATTGAGAAAATGAGAAAAACTTGAATTTCCAAATATTAGAGTCAAGGTGTACACTTGTTATATTGAGAAAATGAGAAAAACTTGAATTTCCAGCCACTGTAAATGTAGATAGAGTGACAAATAACAGGGATATTTCTAGTTACTATAAATGTAAATGTAGATATAATCATAAATAATTGAAAATGAAAAAAATTTGAATTTTTCGCCAATGTGAATGTAGATATAGTGACAAATAATAGGGGAGATTCCTAGTCATTATAAATGTGTTGGGTACATGCTATGTTTTATATTTTGTGAATTTGAGAAAATTTTACTAAATTGTATGTGTTAAATGATATAATTTGTAGAAAATAAATTATATGAATTATCATTTTATTAAATATAGTGAGTCATATAATTGTAGATATAAATATAAATTAAAGTATAGTTTAGTATATAAATGAGTTGGTGTAGAGCTTGGTTATTTTCAGGACTCAAACATTAAAAAAGTTTTTTAAAATTTAGTTTAGAATTTATTTTATGATTTTCTTATACTTGGAATAAATCAGGAATAGAGAGTAACAACATAATAAAACATAATAAAGATAGAAACATAATAATCAACAATAGAGTAATGATAACAATAACATAATACATACCTCCACCTGTAGGTTGGTTTATCTAGTTCATTCTGTTTTTGTTCTTGCCGAGACTGAATATTAACCTCTCATCCAACTAGGAACAACCTCTCCGGCTCCTTAGCTCCACGAATGTTTGAGGTTTCCTGGCCCTTGAGTCCAAAATTCCCAGCAACAACAGTGCCCTGTGAGAGCTTTCCAAAAACCATTCCTCCAATTTCCTCCTCCTCCTCCTCTCCCTTTTAGAAATTCAAAAATCTTCACACAAAAATAAGATCCCTTTTCCAAATCCTCCCCTTCTTTCTTATCCTCCTCTTTCAAATCCCCTTCATTAATTCCCAAGAACCTTATCCCTCCATTAATTACTTCACCCACCTTTTAATAATAAAATACTCATTAATATATTTTAATAATTAATTAAATTTAAATTAAAAACTATGATTAAATTAATCAAATTGGGTTGTTACATACACCCACCCTTCAAGAAGCTTTGTCCCGAAGAGTTATTTACAATACAAGGGTTACTACACACTATTCGTTACTACACACGATTCATACATCTGCAACAAATAATCAACATTATCCATTTAAAACACTTATACATATTAGTGTATGCGCGAGGCATACATGTGTAGCTATCACATACATAACTCGTACATGTAATAATAAAAATAATTATCACACCTAAAGTAATTCTTGTATGCATACAACTAATCAAAGAGACTATTCATTTCATAAAAGATAGTAAACTATTTAAAATGTTCAAAAATTCCTCAATTACAATAATTTAGCATAATCAACATTTACTTAGATAATTGTAGTTTTTATATATATATATTTAAAAAAAAAAGAGGAAATCAAGAACTTCTATAAGGCGAAATCCCCACTCTCAAGTACTTCTATTTATTTTTCCTCCCTAACTTACTTTCATCTTCCATTCCTATCTTTCTTATGCTGGACTATCTTAGAGCGTCAACTATATTGACTCAACTCCAAATAGAACTCGTAAGCGGAAGTGTCAACTCTCTTGACCAAGCTTACTCAATAGGAAACTGACAATCATCATCACACGTCTAGGGGAGCGTGAGCTAACACTGTCCTCCCATGACTCGAGGTTTCAGAGGATACACGGTGGGAAATGCCTCTACCCCTCCTAATAGGACTAGGGTCCACACCCTACCATAGAATATACAGTGGCACTGTGTTGCTGGGAATTTTGTCATCATATATTCAGTTTTAGGCAGCCTTATCACCTGAAAAAGCCACACTCGTCTACATATCATAGCAATGCATTTGAACCAATATAATTTCACATACAAAATTTATACCATACTGTTTCCTAGTCAATGTTCACGACATCAACCTTTTATCATCATTATTCTTTGGCTATTTCATAGCCTTTTGACCTTCAGATTAGTGTATAACACAAAATCATACATATCTATGCATTATCATAATGTAGATGCATTTAACCAAAATCTCAATTCGGTATCCACGTACCAACAACTTTAGATGTCAAAATTTTCAAGTTAGAATAGATTGCATAATATCCATCATAATTCAAATAATGTTAAACATTCATAGAATTGGCATTCACATAATAGATTGCATAATATTCATCGTCATTCAAATAACGTTAAACATTCATAGAATTGACATTCACATAGGTTCATACGTCTTAAAAGTTCAAGTGTATCATTAATAGTTTCACAATGAATAGAAAATAAAAAGTGATTAGGCCTTAGGTAATTCTAGTTATCTAAGTCAAAAGATGGCATTACATATCAATATGAAAACATAGATAGACAAATATAGATATATAATATTCAACCATCCTAATGGATTTATATAAATCAATTAAAACATATAAAAGTTAAAGCTTCATGTACCATGCATATCCTTGACTTGGTCTTTGTAAATAATTTATTTGGTTTTACCAATTCAACTTGTCACTTCAAAAGTTGGCTTCATCCTTGCTCAAATCTAATCCTAAACTAAAAGAAATATTTTGATGCTTTATAATTTTGGAACCATAACCTTCGGAAAAGGTACTTCCAAGTCAATAATAACCACGAATAGAGAGTAACAACATATGTAGAGCCTAGTTATTTTCAGGGCTCAAACTAATTAAAAGTTTTCAAAAATCTCCTACTTTAATGACTAAAACTTAGTTTAGAATTTATTTCATGATTTTCTTATACTTCGCATAAATCGGGAATAGAGAGTAACAACATAATAATGATAACAACGTAATAATATCAACAACAATAGAATACATACCTCCACCTGCGGGTTTGTTTATCTAGTCTTTTTTTTTCTGATCTTGTTCTTGCTCAGACTGAATATTAACCAACCTCCCAGCCAACTAGGAACAACCTTTTCGGCTTTCTAGCTCTACGAATCCTTGCGGTTTCTTGGCCCCCGAGCCCAAAATTCCCAGCAACAACAGTGCCCTGTGAGAGCTTCCCAAAAACAATTCCTCCAATTTCTTCTTCCTCCTCTCCTTTTTAGAAATTCAAAAATCCTCACACATAAATAAGATTCCTCTTCCAAGTCCCCCTCTTCTTCTTTATCCTCCTCTCTCAAATCTCTCTCATTAATTTTCAACAACCTTCTTCCCCATTAATTCTCAACAACCTTATTCTCCCATTAATTACTTCATCCACTTTTTAATAATAAAATACTCATTAATATATTTTAATAATTAATTAAATTTAAATTAAAAACTATATTAAAATTAATCAATTAGATAATGCTATATTTTATATTTTAAGAATGAAATTTTTTTACTAAATTATATCTATTTATTTGTTAAATGATATAATTTACACACTCATTAATATATTTTAATAATTAATTAAATTTAAATTAAAAACTATATTAAAATTAATCAATTTGAGCTTACGGTTAGATAATGCTATATTTTATATTTTAAGAATGGAGGATATAATTTACAGAAGAGAAATGATATGATCATTTTATTTCTTATCTGTAGTGGGAGAGAAGACGTGGAGCAAGAGACAACATCATTCTTCACATCCTTTGTTTGGGAGTTAGATAAGTTTGTTAATTGTAAAAAAAATTGGAATTTGTTAATTAATTGTGAAAAAATAGTTACAGTTTGAAAACATGCTGGCATAATTAAGGTGAAGGTAGATTGATGATAGAGAATTGAAAATAATAATAATAATAAATTCACTGGAACATAGAACTTCATTCTTCATATCATTTGTTGGAAATAGTTTTGAACAGAGAAATGTTTATTCTTTCTGAAAAGCTCTAAATGGGTTTGATGTCGAAAGTAGTGTGGAGCATCTATACGAAGTTCGATCAATGAAAAAGATGAGAGACTCAATTACAATAGTGATCATTTCATTTCTTAAGTTACAGTAAAAAACAAAATCTACAGTATGTTTTCAAACATGTTAGATGAGAAAGTTTTCTTAGTTTGGAAAATATCTGCAATTGCAATTATTAATAATAGTGGCATTAAGCAAATGACAGTAATGGCCATTTCATATCTGATTTGTAGCGGAGAGAAGAGCTGGAACAAGAGGCGACATCATTCTTCAGATCCTTAACATACTTCTTTAAAAAAAAAATGTTTATAGCTTATAAAAACTCCAGATTGGTTGCATGTTGAAATAATAATTGAGGGCTTGTCTAATGTTGTATTTCATGTTTAAGTATATTGGTTCACCCCTTGGATGGCAAGAATAATCTTAAAATTGAGAGTGTTCAAGGTCAAGGGCTTTGGCCATACTCTGCATTGTGCTTGTGCTATTGCATAGGACTCTAGCACATATCAAGTACTTATTGAAATGATGTTATGATTGAGAGAATCCAAGGTTGAGCTCTGACATGATGTTATGATTGAGATAATCCAAGGTTGAGCTCTTGGGCTTTGGGGTTTGTATGTTGAGTTTCAGTGGAAAGTGAGTTGGGGTGTTGAGGACTAGGAATAATGCCAGTTTGAGATGTCTAATGTTTTAATGGATTACATACCATTCGGGATGATTTTCAGAATGATTTTTTTTTTTTGGCAACGGCATTATTTTATAATTGACTTGGGATTAATTCTGAAATTCTTTGTGGAATCTCTCCTCTACTCAGATATGGAATTGGCTGTGCATGATCGACATATTAACAGGCCCAACTATCCACTGGGACGTCCTTTTTTGGAGAGGAGTATCAAGCATTACTCTAACTCCCATCAGATATTATTAATTGGAGAAGGGGACTTCTCTTTTTCTTCAGCTCTGGCTAATGCATTTGGGTCTGCAGAAAACATGGTTACCACCTCTCTTGACAGTAGAGGTCTCGAACATTTCCTTTAATCTTTCTGTATTATTTGGTTGTTTTTATTCTATATAATTGCTGTTGTTTAAGTTTTGTATTATGCTTCAGTTTCTATATTTATGCCTTTGATGCAGAGAAACTGTTACAGTTTTATAAATCAGCCCATGAAACACTCTCCAATTTGGAAAGGCTGGGAGCGCTGATACTGCATGGTGTGGATGCAACCACAATGGAGGAGCACCATATCATAAGGAAGATGAGGTTCCATAGAATTATCTACAACTTCCCTCATGCGGGATTCTGTGGACAGGAATATGATTTAGCAGTTATCGAGTAAGCTTCTTAGACCTTATATAATTTCCTGTTACAACAAAATTTATCAAAGTGATATAGTTTGTTTATTAAATCAGGGGATTTATTTTGCAAGTAGAGATTAGGGCATCTAGCCACAATTGCATGAACAAATGTCGTAGCTGGTCAGATTTGTTTTCCTGTGCTTTGCAGAAAGCACCGCCACTTGTTGAATATGTTTTTCAAGAATGCAAGGACTATGGTGAGCGAAATTGGAGAAATTCATGTTACTCATAAAGAAAAAGACCCATATAATAAGTGGGAGTTAGCGAAACAAGCAGAAGAACGTGGATTACTTTTGAAAGAGTCAGTTCACTTTACAAAAGAAGATTATCCTGGCTACATTAATAGAAGGGGAGCTCCGCCCAGAGCTGGTGGAACATTCTTCCTGGGAGAGTGTCGAACTTATAAGTTTGTCCTGGGGTAAAAATATTCTGGAACAATCTTTCTGTGTATAATATTTTCCTTTGTAGGATAGCATTGTTACATACTTCTCTTATACTCTGAAACTATCATCATTTTGCAGTCCAGACTTTCTTTACAAGCACCAAATAATGGCAATACAAGTAGTATTGCCAGACATTTCTTCTGAAGCCTATGCAGAAAACTTTAAAATGGCTATTTTGGAGCCGGAACCTCAAAGGCAGGCGAGGATGGCAGGTGAAATAGCAAAGGCAGATGCAGAGACTTCATTTGACTACTTGAAGATGCTTGCAGATAAAGATTTTGCAAGGAAAAGGATCGATACCCTTCATCAAATTGCACAAGCTTGGAGAGTAAAAGCAACGATCGCTGAACAATTAGATGAAGCTTTAGACTTGAAAGAAGATGCATTTAAGAGAAAAGAGACAATCCTGAAGGAGGCTATTTTGGAGCTTCAATTAGAAAGACAAGCAAGAAAGGATGCTGAAACAGAAAAAACCCATTTGGAGGCATGTTTAAACCACTTGAAGGTGGTTTTAATTAAGCAACTCAACGAAAATGATGAATTAAAGAGGCAAAGGGACACGGCCCTTCTGAAAGAAGATGCAATTCTGAGAAAAGAGGCACGCCTTAAGGAGGTTATTTTGGAGCTCGAATGTGAAAGGCGAGCAAGGGAGGATGCTGAAACAGAAAAAGCAGATTTAGAGGCATCGTTAAACCACTTGAAGATGATTTTAATGAAGGAACTCGACAAAAATGATGAATTAACAAAGCAAAGGGATGAGGCCTTCCGTCAAAGGGAAGAAGCTTGCAGAGAAAAAAGAAACACGGCCATATATCTGCAGAAAGGATTGATGCCCTTATTGTTATCTTCTTCTTTGGCTTTTACATTATCTTTATTTCATAAATGTAAAAGTAAAATTAAAGGAGCCTCCAAGAATGAGCAAGGCTGTAACAATGACGATTGTTCAGTATAGCCTGCTTTCCATTCCTGTAATATGTTATTGTGGATTTAATATGTGTGCTGTGCTTTAAGCATCTATATGTGGTTCTATAATGACATACTCTTGCTAAAGATCTATTTCAGTGAGTGAGTTATTTGTCAGACAAGTATATTCTATGTAATTTGGTTTCAGGGTTCTTTGTTGGAATGAGTAACATCTGTTCTATTTGAATGAGTAATTTTTATTTTTCTTGTGTGTGATTATATTAAAGGTTGTGAATATCTCATAAATAATTTGTTTTTAAGTTTTATAAGATTGTTTTTAAGTTTTATAAGATTATTAGATCTGGATATGATATGAGAGATTTTTTTTCAACTAATCAACTTCTAACCTGCTCAATCTTCTTGACCAGAATGTTGCTTTCTGTATGACTACCTGAAGTCATATGCTACAATTTGAGTGATGGAGTCTTCGYTGTGGTACCCTACTATTTGCTCGATCTCACTCCATCCCTTTCTATCTTTTTATTCATATAGACCACTAGGAAGGAATAGGGTGGATAAGTAGTGTATATTTGAACCTTAATCCAACCCATTTGAGCTTCATTCTTTTCAGGGTTTCTGTATACAATTGTGCTCTGTAGTTAAAAATGAACAGTTTGTTAGTTTGTTAAAACATAAAATCGTGTATCTATTACACTATTTTAAGACAATAAAACAAAATTTGATGTATTTATATGTATGCAATTATTTTGTTGAATAGAGCTTGATGTCTTAAAATCCGCTAGGTATTGAGATATCGCTGATGGGAGAATGTTCCATTGCTTTTTATGTGTTGAACGGTTGTGTGAGGAAATCAATTCCTGTGGTGAGAATGCATCGAGAGCTAAATCATTGTACATATTCAGAGCTGCTGTGATTCCCTATTGAAGTAATGAAGTTGTTTCACAGGAAAGTGTTAGTTTCAAGTGGTTATCAATATGCATTTAGCAGAGTATTTACTGTTTTATATATGTTGGGATATATATTATTTCATTTAAAAGTATTTTAAATAAAATAATATATATTTCAATATATATAACATTAAATACTTTGTTGTTAATTTTTGTTTTATATGTTAGGATATATACTATTTTATTTAAAAAATTATATTGACGATATATAATAGATTGTAAATAGTCTAAATCACATAGAATTAAAAAGGTCACATGGTAAATTTTTAGTATGCCAAAGATGTTATTGGTATCACAAAGGTGAATTAACGTGACATTCAATTCATGAATGTAATATGGTATTTTTTTTTTTCAATGGAAAATTGTATATTATATTAATAATAATATAATCTTTTTACATATACTATTTTTTTTTGTTGATGAGGCATCCAGTCACTCTAGTTAGTTAATGATTATAGCCGACTATGCTTACAAAAATTTTTTGTGCAAAAGTACAAGTGAGATTTTACTTGCAAAAAACAAAAAAGACCCTCTTTCATAGGGGTGGATTACAACATATTGAGACCAAAGTGCCAAAGAGGACAACATCCAAGAAAGAAGAAACTATAGATATATGAACTGTGAAGGTCCCTCATATCCCTCCACTCATAAGTTATAAGTAATTCTCCCTTGGCAGTTGAGAAGTGCCTTCTTTGAAAGCTGGTCTGCTTGTATATTTGCTTCTCTGAATATGTGCTCAAAGGATATAGAACAGAACTGTGGGCAGATCTCTTCTATTGTGTCCTTCCACACATCCAGATTTTCCACCCTTAGTTCATCTCTTTTATTGAGCCATTCAATGACTGTCCTAGAGTCCCCATAAACATATAAAGTAGTGATAGACATTCTAACAACAAGAGTTATAGTCACCCAAGCTCCCATTAATTCCGCTCTAGTGTTAGTTCCACACCCACAGTTTAGAATCCATCTGTACTCACTAGAGTCATCAATCTTAATAACTCCACTCGCTCCACTTAGTCTCCCAGAGTTCTGAGATGCCCCATCAAACCAAGCAAGTATTTTGTTTTCACGATAGGAATAAACCCTTATTCGTGGGATTTTTGCTTGTATAGAATTCTTTGATAAACCCAATGCACTCCTTGTTAGAAATACTATTCTTTGAACAGAAGGTTGCTTTTCTTCAAAAATAGACTTATTCCTATCTGTCCATATAAACCAATAGGTGTATGCTGACAGGGCTTTCATAGTCGGGTTCTGAAAAGCCTAGTATTTTAAGGATTCTATCACTGTGTTTCCATTCCAACCAAAGGCCAATTGCAAAGTCTTTTTTATTTCCACCCAAACTGTCAGGGTGAAGATGCAATTAACAAAAAGATGATTTGAAGATTCTCTATTAGATTTTCATAATATGCATTTACCTGGCCCGCTCAGTCCCTACAATTGAAGATTTTTCCAGGTCAAAATTTTATTTTCTGCTAAAAGCCAAGTGAAGAGCTTTAATTTCATAGGATAGTCCCACTTCCATATATCTCTTCTCCATCCCCCTATTTTATTATTCCACGGTGAGTTAGATAATGCTTCATAAACATTTTTGATCGAGATATGGCATGACTTATCTCCACCCATCCAAAACAATTCATTTTGTTTTTCAACTAACGCTATGCTCGAATCTCTCAACAATTGTGTATAGCGCTCCCATTCTTCAACTAGGTGCTCGTCCAGTCCTAACTCAACACTACTGATCCAACTGGTACTTGTCGCATTCCCAATCCATTGTCGACTCGCTTGGTATAAAAGGGAAATGTGCTTTTGGTTGAGCCTGGTTATCAGTTCCTTTGACAGGATGGCTTCCTGTCCCAAACCTATGATCACATCTTTTCCAACTTGTATTGAGACACCAGAGCCTGACTTCCATGCTATCCAATGGATAATGATTGGCAATGTGTTACGAAGGTTTTTCCATGTTTGTGAGCCAAAAGGATGTTTCGGATCTGTCGATCTAAGCTAGGTCAAAACTCAAGTATGAGGAAAATACTTATCCTTAAGAATATTTTTCCATATACCACGTCTCATGATAGCTCTCCACATAGTATTTGTTGCCAATGCTCTGTAGAATAAGAAAATAGTTCGTAGGACCCATCCTCCAAGTTTTTTGGTCTAGCAATTGACATCCAGTTACTTAAGTGATACCTATGATTGTGACTGTTTCCAAACTAGAGAAAATGGAAACATATTTTTTAGAGTCATTGAAGAACAAATATCGGGATATGAGCTAAGGCCATCCAGTAAACTGGTTGGCTCTCCAGGACCGCCTTTATCAATACATATCTTCCCCCAAGAGACAACCACTTATTACTCCGACGTGTAATCCGAGCCTCATACTTATCTAATAACCATTGCTAATCACCAGCTTTATAACTGTCAGCTTTTAACAAATATCCAAAATATTTGAAACCTAAGGCCAAATATTTCAAAAGAAAGAGGATAAATTCCTTTAAATCCATAAGAGTTTCCATCTGAACCCCCAAATGGAGTAGGATCGACTTTTGTGGATTGATAACCACACCCAAGGTGCAACAAAATTTTTGAAGAATATCCTGAATAATCTCCCATTCCGAAAGGGATGCTCTGGTCATAATCAATAAATTGTCTATGAATAAAAGATGAAGAACTTTGATTAGTCTAGAAACCTTGATTCCAAAGATGAAACCTTTTTCTTTAGCGTTTTTGAGAGATGGCTAAGACCTTCCATAGCCAAGATAAAAAGAAGTGGTGACATCAGACAACCTTGTCTGAGACCTCTGAAGCTTTTAAAAAAGTTTGTGGGCTTTCCATTAATTAGGATGGCATAATTTGTGGAAGTGACACATGCCATAATCTTGTTTGTAGTTGGAATACCAAAACCACTCTGAAGCAAAATTAACCTTAGATAGTCCCAGTTTGTACAATCATACGCCTTTTTTAAGTCTAGCTTCAAGATAATATCTTGTAGTTTTTTTTAATTTTTAATGCTATGTAAGCATTCCTGTGCAGATCCAATTGCATCAAGTATTTGCCTTCCTTTAAGAAATCCCAGTTGTTCCTCTGATAACGATATGGAGAGAATTGGTCTAATTCTCTTAGAAATCACTTTGGCTATTATCTTATAACATAAATTACATAAAGCTATCTACTGAAAATCACTGAACCCTATGGGATTATTTGCTTTGGGAATCAGTGCGAGGAAGGTTGAATTAATCGCGCTGATTACTTCCCCTCTAATTCTAGATTCTTCCACCATATCTGATAAATACTGACCAACCAACTCAAAGTAGTGTAAGAAAAACTCCACAGTCCATCCGTCTGGTCTAGAACTTTTGTCCTGTGCAAAAACCCTTAGAATCTCCAATATTTCATCCTTTGAAACAAATTTTTCCAAGTGCCTTAAGTCCTCCTCGCACACAAAGCTAGGGAACAACCTGACTGTATTGATCTGATTTGTTATTGTATTTTGTCCTGTATCATTAAATAAAGATTTAAAAAACTTAACTGCTTCAACCTTAATAGCTCTTTGTCCCGTATGTGAAACCCTTGTACCATCATTAATTTCCCAAATGAATTTTTCGTTTCTCCTGTAGCTTGTGAAATGGTGAAAGAACTTAGTGTTCTTATCACCACTTTTGATCTAGATAGCTCTACTTTTGTTCCTCCACTCTTCTTCCTCTGCCAACAAAAACTTCTTTCTCTCAGATTCTAAATTGATAATTGTTTGGTTAATGCTTTCATGAGTGTTTCCATTATTTATCAACTCATAACAATGATTTAAGAAGTTATGGTGAAGTGGAATGTGTTATTGAATTTTTTTGGGGTTTGTAAAAGAAACATACTCAATATGTGAATGTAGAGTTTGTTAAAATGGTTTATTACAATAATACAAGGTGAAGTATAGAATCTCTAAAGAGAATATTGGACAAGGATATTGAAGAAGAGGTTAAAAACATAGATAGAGATTCCAAATATGTGAATGACTAAAGAGAAACAAAAAAGTATATGGATTTGGTCACGTGTGTCATTATGTTTTGTTGATATTTTGTATCCTTGCATGGAAATACTTTGTAATGTAAAAATCATTCCCGACTTTTCTTGGTAAGGTGTGCTATAGTTTGAAGGGAAATTTAGTTATGTGTTTTCTTTTCCCTAACTGTCCCTTGATGAAAGGTTGTTTGAGGATTGAGGTGCCATAAGTCTTCATACCGGCAGGTGCATAGAATGTAAGATTGACTTGGATACATCATGTATTCAGAGTATTTTCCTAGAGACTTGATGAGCACCATGGTTGGGTTCCTAGGTGTCACGATAGATGAAAATATGACTATAAAATGGTCAATTTTTCAATCTTTACAGTCAAGTTGATGTTAGGCCTTGGAGTACAATAGGTTCGGAGTCTAGTTGTGTACCAATGCTTGTGCCATAAGTCTTCAGATTGACAGGGGCAAAGAATGTGAGATTGACTTGGATACATCATGTATTTAGACTATTTTCCTAGAGAACTGATGAGCACCATGGTTGGGCTCTTAGGTGTCTCGATAGATGGAAATATGACTATAGGATGACCAATTGTTCAATTTTTATAGTCAATTTAAAGTTAGGGTGGAATCATAAAACTAGATATATATGAAATATTTATTAAATGTATTATGTGTTGTCTTATTCAAATCTACAACAATGTGTATAAATACACGTACATGAGTAGAGTCACGTCTTTTTGTCTAAAAAGACATGACTTTACATTAAAAGTATAATTATTACATTAACGATTTAATTAGTAATTAATGAATATTGTAATATACATAAGGTATATTACAAGTCATCTCTCCCTAAAAAGCTTCATCTTGAAGCATGGGTAAGGAATGAAAGTATGTTGATCGCACCATTGGTTCTTGTAATATTTAACCCTAATCATAAGTGAGATGACTCCAAGAGTTTGAACCCTGCAAGAACAAGTTCCATCATTTGGAGAATGTCTTTCACAATATCCAAACTTCTCAGTTCCTTTCCTTTGACTCAATGAGAAGTTATTTTTCTCCATCCTCGGCGTCTATTGTAGTCGTACATGCCCATTGCTTTCTTGTTCTCCGTTTTCTGAGGGGGGTATTATCGAACACAAGTACAATGAGAGTAGTAGTATTTTCTTGATAGTCGAATTTGGTGCTAGATCGTTGGGTGAAGTTCCATGGAAGATTTGTTTTATGGTCTTGTTGCTACGTTTGGAAGAGGAAGCATGTATACCCCTCCAATCAGATAAGAGCTCAGTGTCATCCTCCTCTTCATCTTCATGTTCTTCCTCAGAGTCTTTGTGATGAAATAAATCGATCCTCTTGCACTGAGTGAAGATGTCTTGGTATATTGACTTCTCTGATCCTTCAAGTATAGAGACAAATGTCTTGATATCTACATCATCAATAATGTCTATATTCATGATTTTTAGATGTCATCTGTGATACATGACATTTTTTTTTCCAGGGGTGTCATCAAGCATATGATTATTATTATCCTTTGGCATTCTCATTTCAACAAAGAGCATAACTACATCTTCTATACAACATTTCTACTCTTTACTATACCTGTCAAGTTAATGAATGGATGCCATATTTTGTGCAACATTACCATTGTACATCAAATTAAAGAGAATTTGTTGAAATTTCTCCATTTGTGAAGCTTCCATGCCACTCATGTTGTATCTTCTTTCCCATGTATGCATGATATCAATGAGTTGGGTGAAATTTGCAAGAACCATTTGAGTGATAAAGACAAAAAGGTCATCAAAGTTCATCCCTACATCAGCTACCAAATTGCGTTCATAGAGGCCATCAAATTCATCAGCTATGCTTCTTATGTATTCAATATATTCTTGTGTTTCATTGTACTCCTTTATAAGGAGGTTCCACACCCATGAAATGTTGCAAGTGTTGAACCAATTGTGGTTTATTGAAATAGTGTCCTCCAAATGTTTTTCTTGATGAAGCCAACCACTCTGTACAAAGATAATTTCATTTCTTTCGTGGATACACTCCAGGAAATATGTCTCAGAAAATCAAGGGAATTGCATTGCTGAGACATGATGTGACTGGGAGGGTGGCTGATGTTGAGTACATTTTTTTCTATCCTGTCTTATTATCTCTGGCTCATTTGAACTGATGTGGATGTTTTTCTGATTGATTGTTTTCAAAAAGGGTATGGTCCCTTATGTGGCCTTCCATGACACATTTTTTTTCATTGTTTGTACTTTCAACACTTGTCCACATGTCGTCGAAGGTAGTGCTAGTGCCTTGCCATTTATTTTTAAAGGTAGCATTCCTCGAAGGAAGCCCGATGGAATCAAATAGTACGTGTATTAGCGTCATATTAGCGCTGAAAAGATTAGGTGGAATTGAACCTGTAAGGTTGTTTTTGTTTTTGTTTGAAATGGTTTGAAATGCTAAGAAATATGGATAAAATCACCTTTTTCCTCGCCCTTGTCCTTGCAATTTCCTAACTCCCATTCCAAAACATATTTTCCAATCTACCTATGATTTTCTAATAACGGATGTTTGAAATCTATTAGATAGGGAAGGTGTTGATTGTACAAGACCTACTAGTTTTCTCTACAACATCATTGATGATGTATTGCTAGAAAACAAGTTGCTCCCAAAAGCAGGAGTTCCTTGGCCAAACACTGGTGTTGATTGTCCAAATGCCAATGTGGGGTGGTCAAACGTTGGAGTGGACTGGCCCTCGCCTTTGGAATCTGTCTTGGTGATGGAGGGATTCTTCTGATGTTCTTCTTGAAGCGAGATTTGTTTTTGGCAGAAACCCCTCTCCTTTAAGTAAGCCAATACTGCCTTCTAATTGTTCTTCTATTATTTTGTTCACAAAATTCTTCATTTCTTCGAGAGTGTAACTCATATTCTCCATAATGTTTTTTGTGTTTCCAAGTATGAAATTTATGGTTTCCATATGTATGCATGTGACTTCAATTTGATGACAATTGTTTTTCTTTGATACGATTTGGAATCATAAAACTAGATATATATGAAATATATATTTAATATTTAATAAATTTATTCTTCATTGTCTTATTCAAATGTACAACAACATGTATAAATACACATACATGAGTAGAGTCACATCTTTTTGTGTAAAAAGACTTTACTTTACATTAAAAGTATAATTATTACATTAATGATTTAATGAGTAATGATTGAACATTGTCAGATACATAAGATATATTACATAGGTCCTACAGTACAATAGGTTTAGAGTCAAGTTGTGTGGCACCAATGTTTGGCCCAAAGTTATAGTTGTTTCTAAGTTTGTATGTTATTCAAGATGATAGTTCAATAAGTGAATGGAGGATCACATACACCTTGAATCAACATTGGAAGTGAGTCACTTGGGTGAATAACCATTAATTGGTTATCATGGCAGTTAAATATAAAATGAAGTTGCATTGTTCTTGTTAGCGAAGCCAAGGGTTGATGGTAGGTTTAATTTGGAATTGAAATGATGATATTGTAGTAGGAAGGATAGAGATGTTGTTTTGTATGCAACACAGAGTTATTTTTGGAGTTTGGTCCAAACGATGTTGGTGACAGTTCTTGTGGTAGTAGTGGAGGTCATATGGTGATGGGAAAATGAGTTAAAGTTTGTGTGTTGTGTTCCATAAAATCAGTGACTGTATGGAAATGTTAATCACACCTTGTGTTTGTGGAAAGTCTAGGATGTTATCTATAAATCTTATGTATTGGTAATTGATTTTGTTTTGAGCTTGTATCATGTCTAGAGATGGTACTTAGGAGAAGTATTGTAATAGTACCCAGGCATCATTTTCAAAGCTTGTACCTAATTTCTTCACAAGGTGTATTTAAATGATATGTACCTATAACTATATATGTAACATGTAAATGGCATATCATTGTAAGACTTTGATAGGGATGCATACCCTTTTTCCATGTGTCCCTAATGATTTTAATAACTCATTCAGTGTAACCTCCATTATGGAGTTGTTAAAACTTGGAGGAGTGGGTTGTGTGTTGGTTGAATGCTTTATGAGTGGACCACATTAGTCATAGACTCTAGGAGGTTTGATAGGCCTAAAAACTGGAAGTTCTATGTACATCTAGGGATATTTCATCAAGAAGTTGAGTCAACCGTGTCTCTAAAGGAAATCCTACTAGATTAATAGTTGCAGTTGTCAGGTACCCATGTATTCTGGTGGACAGGTGTTCCTTTATATGGAATTTGAGAGCTTGGTGATGTCTACGTGAATGAGGTGTTAGATGCAAGTGTTGGGTTGGGCAACATATAGAATTTGTTGATCATAAGTGTCTTTAATTCATGGTGGAGCATTTGATGCATTGGATTAGTGGTAATTGATGATGAAGACTTGACCTGACAAAGATTCAAACAAGTACTAGTTAAGGGGGAACGTTGGAATGAGTAACATATACTTGTCTTAAGTGTGATCATAAAAAAGGTTGTGATTGTTATTGTATTTCTCAATGTGAGGTAGAGTTTGTCT
>ML801702.1:0-10779 GCA_009831015.1 Picea engelmannii | reverse complement strand
AATTGCTCCATCTGAAGTATCCATGTGATTGGGTCCTTGCCATCAAACTTCCTCATATCAATATTAGGAACGTGGTTGGTATTCAAACCAAAGTTGGAGTTTCTCCATTCTTGATTCACCTTCCTTGTGTCCCCATCATGAATCTCATGGGATGCATTTTCACTTTCAGATGTCTTCTCTGTTACAAAATTTTTCAATACTTCCATGATCTCCCCTTTTAAATCATCCATCTTAGTATCCAACTTAGATTCCATTGAATCCATCTTCTTTTGTAGTTCATTTATGTCCCTACGCATTTCTTCACCTTCATCAAGAGTCCAAGTAGGATTTTCTGGAGGCTTATTTGGTGTAGAAGTTCCCTTTTTTGGTGGCATGTTGGCCTTGATTTTGAGGTGGTTCTGCTGACAATATTTCTTCTATTGTATCTCCCAATTTTCGGCCCTTATGGGTATGAAAATTTATTTTATGTAGTTCTATGATATTTCTTCTCTGCAATGCCACAGGTCTGATCAAAATTGGATGTCCCAAGTGAAATTTACTGTAACTTCCCCACAACTTACCAATTTTTGGCCTTTCCAGGAGATCTCACTTTTATAACGTGCCCCGCACAAAATAATTGATATAAAATTCTAAAAATTGCACCAAAAATACTACAGACTGTCCACGATCCAATGAAACTAGTCCCACTCAATTTGGATACTCTAGGAAGAATTTATGATTGTTTTACCTGGAATACCTTCTTGAGACTAGCCAATATGACTAGTCATATACCCTATTTTACACAGGGTGTATCTAGAAATTTAAGATGACCTAGAATCTGAAAGTCTTACCATAGATACCTTACTAATTTTTGTAAATAGCCTTCGGAGTTCAGGGTCTGAAACATTACATAAAAATTTTTATAGCGACAATTCTGCAATGACTCAGTTCAGGATGATTCCAGAACCCTATCTTGTACAGGTTGTATCTATGAAAGTATAAGGCCTCGGGAGTTGAATTTTGAGCCCAACGTACCTTGATCTGTCTACTAAATATCCTCCAAGCTGTTCCTTCTGAAACATTTTAGAAAAAACATTATAGTGAGAATTCCAAGGTGTCTCAGATGTAGCAGCGAAACCCCAAGACCTTGAGCTCTAATACCATATGTTAAGAACCAAATATCAATATAACATAGAAAAAACTCAGGAAAAGTACTCAACGCCTTGAAAAATAGATAATTTCAGATAATAAGCCTCTTCGAGGGGGAAACCTCCTTTTACCCCACTTAAATGTTCAAGTACAAGATGATTCAAAATTAAAATGTCTCCTTGGTATATATAGGAGACTAGGAGGTATAATTACAACTAATGGCCTAAAGCCGACATAAATAAAATAACATTACTAATATAATATGCCCCAATTAAGGGGTAATGAGCCAATATTAGGGCTTAACAGTGTGTGGTTCAGATATTCTCTCAGCAATTTGTTAGTGTGCTAATATAATGTGTCTATCTTAAGGCAAAGTTTGATGTATTTATTTATGTACAATTATTTTGTTGAATAGAGCATGTAAACAAAGATTTGGTGTATGGTTCTCTGATTTCTCTACACCCTTGCCATGCCCTTAGAGGCATTATATATGAATTCCTTTTGTATTATGAATTTGATACCTATTGATTTGTTATTTTCAGTTGAGTTGCATCTCTAAATATGAGGAATATCTCATAAAATATTTCAGATGGTTGATACATCACTATATCAATTAGAGGCTTATGGGTCTGGGCCTGTATTTTATTGCAAAAATGTAAATATGTATAAGAATTGCAAAATGTGGATATGGATAAGAATCTGATCACTGGTGTCATAGTTGACTGGGGCAACCTTAGAATTAAAACCAAGCATGACATTAGGGAAATAAGAAAATCATATTAATGGTTTAAGGATCAGTGAAATCGATCCATGCAATTAGAAAACTTTTCCCAGAGACAATTGGAAAATAAAGTGGTAGAAAAATATGATATTTCTATATTAACAGGTAGTAACACTAAAAATAAAGTAGGTTCAACTCAAGGGAAATGTGTTGTTGGTTGTAGCTAGGGATAAAAATATGTTCAATAGGAATTAGGGTTTTAGTATTGTATCTTGTCAAGGATTTGGATAGTCCATCTACTAATGAAATGATGCCACCTATGCTTTAACATAGAAGGGGGAAGAGGTTTTTGGTATGGCATGGAAATACTTTCTTCTATGAAATTTCACGACATGTGTTTCTATAATACTTTTGAGTTTTTTGAAAGGTTTGACTTTACACTCTCTAATTGAAATCCATTCTTGAATAGAATTAGTAATAATCTAATATGTTATTCCCAAATTCTTTGGAGAATGGTTGGAAATCATTGATCTGTAACATACCTTGGAAGCATGAGGATGAGGCTCTTTGTATTTTAACATAGTTTTGGTGGTTTGGTTGAATTGTCATGGTTGATTTCAATCCAAAAACAATGCTAGTTTTGGAGACATTTGTAGTTAGCTTTTGAATATTTAAGTAAAAATGTATTCTTAGGCATTGGTATATCATATGTTATATTCAAATTTTGGTAATTGATATTGTACATGTTTTTACCAAGCATGCCAATTTTATTTATTTATGTCACTTTAAGGAAGAAATTAACCTTCCAATTGGGATTCAATGCTTTAAGTATCACACTGCAAGAACTTCAACTAAGGTACAATCAAGTTCCAAAATGTACTTATCCTATTAAAATTCCATGTTACTTTAAAATTTCCATGCCAGATTGATTTATTTGTAGGTTGGTTTGAATTTCAATTTGCTTTCAGGATTAGTACAAATAAACCATTGTGAATCATTTTTCTAGATCTCAGTGTTGCTTATCTTGTCCTTGGTTCTTAAATAACAAGTTCTTGTTAATACGTTACGCTTGGAAGGTAAAACCTTTAATTTCCAAGTTATCCATGTTTTTGTTAGTATTTTTTATGTTGACTATGTGCAAAGAGAGGAAATTTCATTTTTTTTGGTTTAATCCAAGGCATGAGATAACGTGCCAGGTGTGAGGTCTGAAGAGTGACTATTATTTCATGGTTAATAGCTTTGGAACTTATCCTCATCCTTTCTAAACACTTTCCATTAAGATGAAGGAGACCACACTGAAAATGAAATGGTTGTGGGTGGCATAATATTCCATCTACCTCACCAATGAACCAAAGCTCAATCGACTTCCAAGGGATAAGTGATAACATGTAGTATATAGTATTCCTTTGGATCCTAAAAAAAGTAATAACATGTACTTGATAGTTATATTTGGGATAATAAAACATTGAATGTAAACCTTTTTTGTATAAATAAAATAATCCATATTGATAAGATAGGTTGGAACCCTAGTTAGGATCCAATATCGATGGCATTGACTGATATGTATAGGGATTTCATCTAGTATCCTGCAGGTGTTGTAGTCAGTGGGTGCCAGGAGGGTAGGGAGTACCTATCACAGGATGATCCACATGATTTGGTATTAATAACAAGAAAGAGATTTAGATGGTGGTTAAAGAGGTGGATTTCGAGGAAGACGACATGAGTATGGAGGAGATGTTTTACTCGAATAACAACTTTGTGTGCATGCAAAAAAGGAGGGCCCTATCTAGGTCCAATATGAAGTCTTTCAATCTTCCATATGGCCTCAATCAACAAGATGTTCTTCCCAAGGCCATATAGTTTTCATTGCACAAGTCGGGGGGTGTCTTTGGCTTTCAATCATCAAACTCTCTCGTCGAGCAAGCTCTTTCTCCCAAGGATTCTGTAGGTGGATTTTCCTAGATCCATTCTCTCCCTTGGAATGGTAATAGAGAGAAATTGCAGGAGGCTATGAGTAATGGATCAAGAGGGGGTCATGGTGGGGCTATGAAGCTAGATTATTCTCTGCTGATATCGATTTCAAAGAAGCGTTGTTGGAAGAAAAAAAAAGGGTGAAATAAGATGGTCATTAGAGACGATGTGACACTAGAGTCGATTCTAGATTTATTGGGGAAGACAATAGTAGGAAGATTGTTTGGGAATACATGGAGACCAAAAACATTGAGAGTCTATATTGATTAAAATTGGACAACAATGTTGGGGCATAGGACAATGTTTCATTCTATGGAATAGGGTTTGTTGTGTTTCAAGTTTTTTTGAAAGGAATATTTGGAGGCTATTTTCAATCAATCACGGGGTTGGGGGCCATCCAGACTAGTGTTAAAAGAATGAGAAACAAATTTTGATCCCACCTGTGATCCCCTTTATCTGGCTAAGGTGTGGACGATACTAAAAAATCTTCCACTGGTGTTTTGGCAAGAGGATGTGTTGAATTCCATTGGAAATAAAATTGGTCATTTCTTAAACTGTGAACCCAATTGGGACACAAAGCCATACTGTAATTGGTCATGGATTAATGGGGAAGTTGACATGCGAGAGGGTTTGATTGATGAAATTGAATTGGTATGCAGATACTTTACATGGATTCAAAGAATTGACTATTGGAGGGTTCCATTTAAGTGTTTTGGTTTCCATTAGCTTGGTCACCTCCAGTGTAATGCACCTACACTGAACCCCAAGTGTACATATGAATGCAACTGTCATTTAATTATAAGTTGGTGAGATAATAGTGTAATATCCCTGGTTTTGTGTTGTGCGCATTAAGACAGTGTGCATGATTATCATACCAAAGGAGTGTGTGTAGCTCTAAATTGATATAGCGCGTAGTTTAAGGCATATAGTGTGCACCTGTAGAAGTGCGCATGATTGACACACTAAAAGAAGGACAAATAAAGGTTACCATGCATTGGTATAAGCACACGAGGATCAACACATTAACAAAATAGCCTTACAAGGGGGCACACACTTCAATATTCGACACACACTGACTTAGTGCGCAGATTTTGGAGACCAATAAACTTTTGTGTGTGTATATCTATATATATATATATATATATATACTGATCTCAAGTGTATTGTCCAAATAATGTTAAGCTGTTCCTACTCTGTAAAATTGGTATCAGAGCCATATAAGCTAGTTTCTGCCTGAGCAATCGACCGGGAGCCTATCTGACATTCTCTTTCTCTGGAACAGAGAACTAAGATTAAACGCCCTGCTTTTCTGTGCAGGTATAGCCCGTGTATTGAGTCTTTTGTAAATGCATGCTGAAATGCATAGTTTGTAACCAGTTATTCCAGTTGATTAATATAAGAAGTTTGTTCATAAGTGATTCTACCTTGATACAAGCCTTGTGTCTAAAGTATATGATTTCGAGAAGTGTAAATGTTCAGTATTGAGGGACGTGATCTATTTTATTGTGGTCTCCAGCAGTTGTTGTAGGACACGTAAGTCAGTCGTTAAAGCCGAAGAAAGGCGTGGAGTGTTGCAAAGTCCTTTTCCCATAGTAAGTCGGATCTTACCTCTCAATATATTTACTTACCTGCAATATCTTAACTATACTGTCAGAAGTTGCAGTAGTTGATGATGGATTCAAAAAACAACAAATATTCTTTTGATCTATCAGCTGATGTTAAATATAAGCCTTCTAAGTGGTATAAGCATTTTCTAAGTCAGTCTTCTCCATCTAAGTCTCTCTATAATACTAGATTAGTTTCTCAAGAATATGAGCCTGATATAAATTGGAGGATGCCTGAGATAGAACCCTCAAAAAATTATGACTTGCCATGTTTAAGTTTCGTGCATCTACTCTTATTAGATATTGCTCCCATAATGTGCCTATCTCTCTCGGTCAATCTGTTTATCAAATCCCACTCATCCAACAAGATGATATAGATTGAGGTTTAGAACATGGGTATCAATATGTCCATCTCGGCCTCATACAGTTTGGAATTAATCCGTTAGTCAGACCTGGTTTAGATACCTTTGTATTAAACTGCATAATAGACTCGCAACATAATACTTTCTCTGATGCATTAATATCTGGATTCCAAGCTCCTTTGCACAATGGCCTAGTTTGGTCGTCGGCCTTACCAAGATTTCAAGTCTCTCTAACCGATCCCTACATCTCTAATCTACTTCAAGCCTATGTACAATTTACTGGTTTTAATATGGCTGAAGCTTCAAATATTGCCCAATTACATACAACTACCTGTCTTTGCTTTGTTTCCACAACAATGCCAGTGCTAAATCCAAAGTTACTCCAACGCGGTACCTCCGAAAGTGTGGTGGTTGGACCAGGAAATTTTTCTCCTCTTACATTAGGTTTTGAAAAACTTACTACTGTTGATGAATGGTCTACAGAATACGAGCCTATTTCCTCTAGAATAAATCCTTCCATGGCCCAAGAATTGAAAATTGGTCAAACTTCCTCTGGAAGAAATGTATTAAGAATGGGAAGATCACAGAGTACTAAAAGCCATGATTTAGATCTATCTTCTCTATCAGTTAGTAGCTCTGATTCACATCCAAGAAAGTCTTCCTCTTCTGCCAGATACTCATCTTCTTCCTCTTTCTCTAAAGCCCCTGTATATAATCCAGTTTTAAACAAATCTGCTTTAGATGACCATCTATTGTTACATCAGAAAGGTTCTGAAAATTGTTATTTTTTCCAAAAGCAAATTCCAGCACAAACACAATCTCCTAAACTTTTTGAAAATCCAAGAATATCTCATATTCCTTCTGCTCCCAAGAATTTCCAAACATTCCAAGCCAAAACCGAACATACTGGCCAACATGCTGACTGTCCTGAATGTCTAGATCTAGTAATCCCTCAGATCAAAATGATGAATACCCCTTTACCAAGAAGTGACAGGGATAATAATGATACACTTCCTCAAAGGAATCTTGGACCAGGAAATCATACTCCCACATTCAATAATGATCTTGTAGCTGACCTAGACTTTATTAAATATAGAAAAGCAGATGCAGATAAATCTCAAGATATAGTGAGATTGCAAAATTATGCAAACTACCAGTCAGTTTGTCTTTCTCAGAATATCGATGACATAGCGCAAGATGTCATACAGACAAAAATTCATATGAACGGTTTGCATTCAGAGATAGATTCTTTGGAAAATAATCAAGAACATCTAAAGTCCCAACTTGTACAGATTCTTGAAAAATTAGATACAATTCAGACTGTTGTTTTAAGTCTGAAAGATTCTTTTGAAAAAGAAAAGGAGACTCCTTCTCCTATTAAATTTGATGATATTGAAAGACATGCTTCTTTCAATTGGTTTGGTAATACAAGTTACAAAGAGGAACATAAGCATCTAACTCTTAAATAGTTAGCTAACGAGGTTCCAAATCCAGTTCTGGCAAGAATTGCTGAAGTTCTGGAAATAGCTACTGCAAAGATAGAGTTAGTTAAGAAATAGTCTTCTACTTTGAAAGAAGACATCCGCAAAGCACAACAAGTTAGTATATCCCTAGTCCCATTCATAAAAGGGATAGATGAAGCCTAAATTTCTACTAAGAATGCACCTCATTCTTCACATGATGAAGCAGGCGGAAACGCTTTCCAATCTGCTTGGGAAAAATGGTGCAATGCCAAATATGGTTCTTCCAAGAAAGTCCTGTTTGATCCAGCTAATTCTTCCGAACATGCCTCATTCTCTAGAGAAAACATTGAATCTGCACCTATCACAAATCTAAATTGCAGATCTAAGAGTGAAATGTTGTTAATCTTTCAGAAATGGCAAGCATGGGAACGAACCCAAAAAATGATATTTCAAACTAAGATAGCCTGGAATGAGTTAGCCTTAAGGTTAACTTGGGGATTTACATAAAACTTAGGACTTTGGTGGGATACAATTCGAGAAGAAGATAAGCTCAAATTAATGAATCATGATAATCCAATAGAAGAGCTTATAAAAGCAGTTGCACATGAATTCTATGGTAATGCAAGAATATATTCTAATCATTATGCAGATCTATTCATGAATCAAAAACTCTGCCATATCTCTCAACTCCCTGAATTCTTATGTACAATGCAAGATTTATTATATAAATCTCCAGATCTAGACAATGTAGCATACCTCAAAAAATATTTGTCTGCAATGCCTGGAAAAGTACCTGACCTGGTTAGAGATCGTTTTGAAGAATTAAATGTTGACATAACACAACTATATCTAGCAGGTTTGCATGAGCATATAGTTATGGCTCTGCAAAAAGAATGTCTTCACAGAAAAACAAATAAATCTGTGAAAAAATAATTAGGTTTTGACTCATCTGTCTGTGATACATTCGCATAAACTTATCATTTTGGTTGTAACAAAAGGAATTCTAAAATGGAATCTTTTAAAAAGGATTGTGGTTGTTTTAAATGTAAACCTAAGTCACGAGGATTTTCTAAGAAATACCCTAAGAGGTTTACTAGAAACAGTCATTCTAAGAAGAAAACCTATTTCAAGCGCATGCCCCAGAATCGTCAATCAAAGCAGTCATCCTGCTTTATCTGCAAAAATCCTGGCCACTAGGCTTCTCAATGTCCTCTGAGGACTAAAACTAAGTTCCAATCAAAGATTATGGATCTATTCCAATCTGGTTATGATCCTTCCGAATGGGATTTTGTTGAAAGCCGTTCAGATGGTGAATACCTTTCACTAACTGAGGATAGTGACTCCTTTCCTAAAGATGACCTTATTGATCAAGCCTCTGATGATGATTCAGACTCATCACAAGTAGTTGAAACCATGAACTTTCTAGACATTAAAATGATGTCTCCTTACACAGACTTGTCTTCTCTCCTTCAACAAAGGTCCGCTCTTCAAGAAAAATTGCCCGTTCTTACTCCTGGACAATTTCAACTCTCCCGATGCTATGCTTCTCAACTTTCACAGCTCTTTTCTCAAATTGACAAACTCTAGCAGCCAAGCATGGTGAATATCCACAATTATACACCCAAATATGCTAATTTCATCCCATCCCAGCGAAAAGATAGCAGAGCAAAAGGTATTGTCAAAATTTCCGAACCAATTAAAGAAAATCCATTAGATGATGAATCTTTGGACAATACTATATTTCATCTTGAAGAATCAATTAAAGAAAAGGAAGCATTAGTTGCTAGTTTATGGAAGAGCTTGAAACTTCAAAAAGAAGAATTGAACTTTCTAAAAATGAAAAGGGATGAACAATTAGAGAAAGAAATGTTCAAGGAAGAAACATAAAATGAACCATATGAGTCTAAGAAAATGAATGGTCTAGACGATAGATTGGTCATTTCTGTAAGTCTTAAGGTTCAAGGATATCTGCAGTATACATTAGATGCACAACTTGATACAGGTGCCATGAATTCCTATGCAAAGCATGGAGCTATACCAGCCTACTATTGGCAACCAATTGATATCTCATTTAGAGATGTCAATAAATCTAAAATCAAGATCAAGTACATTGCCCCAGACTTTCCTATATTGATTCAGGAAGCCAATGTATCTGTTACACTCTATTGCTATGATACTGGTGCAGATATATTGCTAGGACAAGACTTTGTAAACAAATGTTTTCCTTTTGTTATAGGTAGCAACTTTGTACAGCTTACAGTTTTGGGTAAAACAATTAAAGTACCCAGCAAATCTTGTTATGAAACAAGAATAGCAGTAAAGAAAACTTTCCAGCAGATTGAAACATTTGCTAGCAGTTTGATACATATTTAGAAAATCATTGGTCATAATGAAAAGCATGGTATTGAAATGATAAAAGATATCAAGGATAAAATAGAAAAAGATTGTACTTCAGACTATCCCAATGCTTTTTGGACCAGAGAAAAGTATTTTGTCAGCCTGTCCTATAAAGAAAATTACACTCCAAAGCCGCAAAAAGCTTCTGCAAATCACATGTCTCCAACAAAATGTGAATATTGTCAGAAAGAAATTTCAGAGCTCCTACAGAGAAAACTGATAGAAATCAGTAGAAGCCCTTGGGCTTGTCCTGCCTTTTATGTTAATAAGCACAGTGAACAAAAGCGAGGAAAACCTAGAATGGTAATCAATTATAGAGCCTTGAATGATGCTCTACTTCCAATCAGGTTTCCCTTACCATCAAAATAATTACTGTTTTCAAAAATTGGGAAGTGTAATGTGTTCACCAAATTTGATTTGAAAAGTGGTTTCTGGCAAATTCGTATAATTCCTAAAGATAGATATAAGACATCTTTTGTTGTCCCAAATGGCTAGTACCAGTGGAAAGTGATGCCTTTTGGTTTGAAGAATGCCCCTTCAGAATTCCAGAAAAGAATGGATGACATCTTCAAACATCTCAATTTTGTCATTGTATATATTGATGATTTGCTTATTTGTTCTGTAGATTATAGATCTCATGTACAACATCTCAAGGTTGTTTATGACCTCCTATATAAACATGGTTTGGTGCTCAGTCGTTTAAAGCTTTGTTGGGCACAAACAAAAATAGAATACCTCGGCTTGATCTTGTCTAAAGGTGAAGTGGAATTACAAGATCATGTTTTAAAAAAGCTTGCCGAATTCCCTGACGAAATATTAGATCAGAAACAACTGCAAAGATTCCTTGTTTGTTTGAACTACATCCGACAGTTTTATGAGAACCAAGCTAAGGATGTCAGAATACTTCAGAAAATATTGAGTAAAGTTCTTCCATGGAACTACAAGATGACACAAGTTGTTCAAATCATAAAGCAAAAAGATCCAGAATTTACCTAAACTACATCTTCCAGATATGACTTTTCAGCTCATACTTGAAACTGATGCCTCAAATGATACTTGGGCAGCAGTCTTATTGCAGAAGAATGGTCCCAAATTGGAAGAAGTGTGTATATATACTTCAGGATGCTTTAGTG
>ML801701.1:136842-153427 GCA_009831015.1 Picea engelmannii | reverse complement strand
CATAAGGGTGTAATGATCTCACTTAATCTTGTAAGACCAAGTATAGAAACACCATATCTCAACCTTTATGTTGATACTTGAATTATCATATGTTCGGATCGGTTGGAACTCAACATAGTATGTTTATGGAAAAAACACATGTTATATATGGGGTTAAAACTTTCGAACTTTGAACAATGCATTTTGAGCCAACGCATCATGAACATGGTGAAACATCATCGACGCTTTGGCGATATGGTTACCATTTCACATGTCATTCTCATTAAAGATTGGGATCATATTGAAACATGCATGCTTTAGACACCAACGACATCCACGATCATTCTTAAAATAGTTAAATGATTGATGCATTGGGCTTGGTGATCAATAGATATCTAAATGCGAATCTTGAATACGGTTATATGACTATCCTCTTAATAGTTAGTGGTTAATTAATTATGTTTTCATTGATTATTTTTCAGGAGTAATGTTTCTTCATTTGACCTGGTGATAAACTTGAGGATATTCATGCACCCTACGAAATGAAGTGTTGAAGCATGTGGTATTTTTACATGATGCCAAATTGGAGATGCAACCAAATCATGAACTGTTTGGTTATTCTTGCATCAAAGAAATAATAAAAAATAACAGTTTTTGGGATTCCCGTCATTCCAAAGGGAGCGGTTTTTGAATTCAATTTATAAACATACAAAGAGGAATTTTGGGAAGCCGTTGAAAAATAATCTCGCAAAGAGGTTTATTTACCTACACCTAGAAGGGTTTCTTCAGAAATGACATATTCTAGGATCTGGAAGTGATTCTTCGAGGCTGATGTTTCAAGATTTCGTCCGCAACATACTGGAGAGGTGATTTTACGGGGCACATTACGGGAAAACAGTGAAGAATTTTAAGAAATTGCTGAAAACCCATTTTGCAGAACGGGTTGATTTAGCTTACACTCTAGGAGATTATGGAAATTGTGAATGGTTTAGAAGGTACGAGTTGTTCTTTGAAGTGCAATTTTCCAGATTTCACCTAAATTCGTCAAAGAAGTTTCCAATTCATAAATCAAGGATTAATATGGAGAAAGAAGATCCTGATCTACTTCAGTTATGTGGCATGGAACCAGTTTTGAACAAAATTTGTTGTGTATATGTTAAATAGTATGAGGACTAGATCATTACAAACAAACTCGTTCTATTTTATGTTGAATTGTCCTGTTGTCAAACAAATTCAAATCTATTGTTAAAACCAATATTATTTTGTGAGATCTGACCCTATCTTAAGATATGGGATCGATACTCTTTGTGAGGATTTAAAAGGGATGGTTGGAACTATAGAGATATCTTGGCCTGGAACCAAAGATGGACGAATGATTTCAAGACTAATGAAACAACACACAACATTTTGGCTTTAGCCTCTTGTTAATGGCGTTTCATTGATGTTTTGTTTTATTTAATCCTGGTATAATAATGTGTCTTGTAGATTTAGACTAAATGATATGTTATATTCTAGGATACTCTTGTTATAAATGTCATCCATAATTTGTTGTTGTAGATGTTGACACTGTGATCATCTCTTCAATTTGAATGATAGGATTTATCTTCGATTTTTAGTTGAATAATGAAATGCAATACGTTACACTTAGATTTATCTTATTGTAATCATTTGCGATCATAAGATCATAGGGTTCAATTTGTGTTCCCTTGTTTGTTATTAAACTTCAACCGCCAACACATGTTATGAATTTATTCAAAACAGTTTTAGAATAGGTCTATTGTATATTTATCTCGTAGGCTTGGCTGCTGGATACTCTTGATTCATACAGAGGCACAGATACATCAGACAAACTAATTTTGGGTTATCTCTTTTGTGTTTTTTTTTTAATTTCTGTCATTTATGTATTAATGAAACCATAAAGTTTAGATCAGCTTTTGACTATCTGCACATTTGTGTTTCATAGTTTGGTTAATTCAAGATTTGTTAAATTTATAGAAAGAAAATGAAAAATATTTAAATGTGTTTTCTTTATCTTCTTTTACTTAAACAATTATTTTTACATTCATTTTGTAAGTTTCTAGTAAAACTTGCAATCTGTAAATGTTGTTTATAAGTGAGACTCTTGTGTTTTCTTTTTCTTCTTAAATGCATTTACAATAGTTATATCAGAGTATGTATATATATACAGTATAGCTTTATCATTAGTTAGTTACCCATTTATTTTTATTTTAGGATTTTAGATTGGCTAACGAAGCCATTAAACACATCAGAACAAGTTACACCAAATAGCATGGGTTACTTGGACAACCCCGGACCAGACTTGTTCTTCCAGTTGACGGAAATTCAATTTCGCCCGTCAACAAATGGCGCTAGAAGGAGGGCTAGAGGTAAGTTTAAAGATTAAATGTTTCACCCCTCAACCTTTCAAAATTCCAGATTTATAAATCCTTCTTTTGTGTCATCTTATAATGCACTACAAGGCAAGTTAGATGACAAGCTAACTATTTGGAGTCAATCTCTTCAGATTCTTAATTTTTCACGGCTCCTGCCTAAATCATTGTGTTGGAACATGATTTTAATGTCTCACTACCAGTTATTTCCAACAAGACAACTGATCTCTTTTCAAAACTCACCTTTGATGGTGAAGGGAATACATCTGCAGTAGACCATATTTCTAGTTTTTTTTATAAATGTTTAATACATAAGATCGTCGATCCTAATGCTACATGCAGATTGTTTTCTCTCACTTTCTGAGGTTGGGTTAAATATTGGTTTGAATATTTTCGGGCTAATTCTATTCATTCTTTGTCTGAGTTTGTAATTGAGTTTTTATCAGATTTTAACAACTATGATTATGATGAATTAAGTGAAGAACTAAGTCGCTAAGGAAATAAAATGATGAATCATTCAATGATTTTGCAATTAGGTTCATTCATGTTTGTACTAGATTCCCTTTGAAAGAAATGTCGGTTATTAATGAATGTTTGAATATCTCGTTTCTCTCTCATACAAGCAAGATCAATTAATCGTTAACTAATCTGAATTGAACACTAACACTCAATCTCAAGATGGTTCAAATTTTGATGTTGATCTTGAAGATTTTGAACCATCACAATTTTTGTCAACTTATTTCATTTTTGCAAATCATGAGAAACATCATCTTTTACAAAATGCAATTGTCACCTCTAATCATTCTTTTTCAACGATGTCTCCTCATGTCGAAGAAGAAACCTTGACTTTAAAAGACGATAGTTTTCACACTCTCATAGATTTTATAATTGTTTCTAAAGTAAAAGAGGTCGAATATGAAGTTGATAATGATGTCGAAGATAAATATTCCCCTAATTTAGTTGAACAGATCCATGATCAATAAGTGAGAGACAAAATCATTAGGCAATCTTCTATCTCTAGTGATTTGCTCTCAAATTTTCCCTTACACAATGAACCGAATGGTCTCTTAAAAATTGTCTCGTACTCTTTTAAAGAGAATACAAAAGAGGTTGATCAGTTTATAGAAGGAGAGGGGACAAAATCATATCTCGAAACACATATACCTATCATTTCAAGAGATGCATTTCATCTCCTTAATTCTTCTACATATTATTCCTTGTACCCTAATATTTTTTATCGAAATGTTTTGCAATTGCATGTTCCATATCACCTGGGAGAGAATTCAACATTATATAATTAGGTACAAAGAGATTACCGAATAGAAGATAAAGAGGAAAATAATTCTACCCATGAACATATTAATTCGTATTCTCATCAATTATCCATGGGTAAATCAAAAAATGGTTTGAAAGAGTCTCAAATTGCATCTTCCATTGATTCATCTCAATTTGTGTTTCAAGAAACATCTAAATTTTTCCATGATCAATTATTTGAGGTTGAATAGTATAATCAGACAAATATTATTATCAATGATAATTATTCAAAAATGTTGGTTGTTCCATTTAGTTCACCTCAAATAGTCAATCTTGAAATAGCTAAGCTCAATGGAAAGTTTCAAGAGAATGAGACACTTATTTTTTTATCGAGAATCATGATAAGTTCTTTCCATCTTGATCCGACCTTTTTACAATATTATTTCCTTGATAGTCTAATACTTTATTCTCATCAAGAAAATTTGTCGCATGTGAATTCTTCAAAACATTCCCATGTTAGTAATTGCATGTATTATGATAGGATTGGAGAATGGCTGGAGGATTCATACAAAAAGAATGTTCAAAGGAATGGTAAGATCTTGCTCGCCTTGTTTTTAAATGGTGATGATAAAGGTGAGGATGATATATTTTTGTCATTTTTTGATATACTACCATCCTTAGTAATATTTTTTTTTTCCATTGCAGGGTTGGCGTTACTCCGATGGCTACATTGGAAGCATGATTTTACTTAGCGTTTTGATTTTTTTAGTAGTTAGGGTAGGTTTAGGAGTAGGTTTTCTTTTAGTTTTATTTATCACTGTCTCTCTTTGTAATAATGTAGTTGTGAACACAAGTGGGTGCACCAATAGAACCATAATATGACTGTTGTGAGGGAATTCCACTTTGATTGTTTTCTCTCATCTTTTCGTTGAACATTTCCTTTCAAAAAATGCAGTATCATCATGAGATTTTTAAATGTAAAGTAAAGAGATAAGTAAATCTGAACTGTAAATTATACTCTAACCCAAGGTGCCACGAGTAGGACTGCACTCATATTAATAAGCATTTTTCTCTTTTTCTTTTAGCCTCTCTCAAGAGATATTTCTTTTGACGATTTCAGATCTGCCCTCTTGTGAATATTTTTAATTTCCTTTTTTTGTTGTTTTTGTTTTTGGTTCTTTTCATTTTGGCTTGGTTTTGATTTGTTTTCTGAATAATTGTGTCTGTATTACCATTTCATTTGCTGAAAGGAATCATAACTCTTATTCTTTAGCTGCAGTTGATAACTTTTCAGGCACCTAAACAGTAAGTGCTAAAATGCAGAACAACAGAAGGAATTTTCTTTTCAAACAATTCTTGGTTTCTCATTAAAATCACAGAAAAACATGATTATCCTTAAAATACTTCTAACTCCGCCCATGTTTTAATGAGAACAACTCAGTGTACTTCCCCATCCTAGAGATGATTTCTTACAGAAATCTGACTAACCAAATCATGATGGAATCCATCAATACAAAAAAATAATTTGTAAATGATCAAACATTTTCCAAACTATGAGATTTGCAGTATCATCATGCTCTCTATAATATCATGAAGTTTCTCCAAATTTATAAACAAATTCTAGAGAGGTGTAAGCACTACTATGTGTGGGAAGTGTTTGCAAACCTGTCAGGACACTGAACAGGTCTGCTGGTAATGGGTAAATGCACTCGTGATACCAAGGCAACTTCATCGGGGTACTGAATAGGTTCACTGGCAGTGAAGCACTGTTGGGTTTGAGAAGATTCTCATGTATGTATTTTAATTTGATCAAGTGTGAAGATGTTTTTATCATAAATGAACAACTCTTGGATGGGATAAGAGTAATAGAGTGGGTTAAATGACATCCCTGTTGAGGCTATAGACGCTTGCTGGCAGCAGTGGCCCTGCCAACGGTATTGGAGTTATCTGTATAAACATGGCTACCCCTGTGATACCAAATTACAATTTTTTGGACAGAACTTTATACAATGCTATGATCGTGTTATTTTTTTTGAGTTATTGTTGAGATGCTTGATTTGTCATTTAATTGTTTCTAATAATTATTTATGAGTCAACTGTTCCTTGATATAAATTTTTGATTATGCAGAGATAACTTCTTCTCCCAGTGATTCGCCATTGTTGGCAGCCCAACAACCATCTCATGTTTTCGGTATTTTTATGAATAACTTAATTTACAACATGAGATTTAAAATTGATTTTTTGGAATGTATATATGATTTACTTTATTGTTATCATTTTAGATTGTTGCTTTTATGATTTAAACTAATTTTGAGAGTGGTCTTGATGTTGTATTCCTTCCTTTTGTCTAGTTTGAATTTCATGACTTCCAACATGAAATTCAAACGCCATTTCATTTCGTTTTCTATAGAGTTTTCATGCAAATAGACAAACTTCATGATTTGGGAATTTGTCACTGCCTCTTATTGAATTTGTTTATTGTATATCATTGTTTCTTGTGAACTTTAAGAATGGCTTGGATGATTTGTGTTTCCAGAATTGTTTATGGCTCATGTATTGTGTTTCTAGAAGGTTGCATTATTGATTAAAAACAAACTAAAGAATTTGGTTATTTGAAACTCTTTTGTTTCGAGACTGGTTTGAAATGATTTACATGACCTTTTATGACACGATTTGAATGATATAAAAAAGAATCCAGTTATTATAACACAAAATTTTTTAAATTTTATTATTATTAATGACATCCTACATAACCCATTTTGTATAGAAAAGTTGGGTCATGAATAATTGTCAAATGACACGAGGGTAGGATGATGCTACTGCCTCCATAAGGTTGTAATGATCTCACTTAATCTTGTAAGACCAAGTATAGAAGCACCTTATCTCAACCCTTATGCCGATACTTGAATTATCATATGCTCAAATCGGTTGGAACTCAACATAGTATTCTTATGGAAAAAACACATGTTATATATGGGGTTAAAACTTTCGGACTTTGAACAATGCATTTTGAGCCAATGCATTATAAACATGGTGAAACATCATCGACACTTTGGCGATATGGTTACCATTTCACATGTCATCCTCATTAAAGATTGGGATCATATTGAAACATGCATGCTTTAGACACCAACGGAATTCAAAACCATTCTTAAAATAGTTAAATGATTGATGTGTTGGGCTTGGTGATCAATAGATATCTGAATGCAAATCTTGACTATGGTTATATAGCTATCCTCTTAATAGTCAGTGGTTAATTAATTCTATTTTTGTTGATTATTTTTCAGGAGTAATGTTTATTCGTTTGACCCGGTGATAAGCTCGGGGATATTCATGTGCCCTACGAAATGAAGTGTTGAAGCATGTGGTATTTTTACATGATGCCAAATTGGAGATGCAACTAGATCATGAACTATTTGGTTTTTCTCACATCAAAGAAAGAACAAAAAATAACAGTTTTTCGGATTCCCGTCATTCCATAGGGAGTGGTTTTTTAACGCAATTTACAAACACATGAAGAGGAATTTTTGGAAACCGTTGAAAATACATATGGTAAAGAGGTTTATTTACCTAAACCTATAAGGGTTTCTCAGAAATGACATATTCCAGGATCTAGAAGTGATTCTTTGAGGATGATGTTTCAAGATTTCGTCCACAACAAACTGGAGAGGTGATTTTGCGGGGCACATTATGGGAAAACAATGAAGAATTTTGAGAAACCACTGAAAACCCATTTTGTAGAATGGGTTGATTTAGAAATGGTGAACGATTTAGAAGGTACAAGCTATTCTTTGAAGTGCAATTTTCCATATTTCGCCTAAATTCGTCAAAGAAGTTTCGAGTTCATAAATCAAGGGTTAATATGGAGAAAGAAGATCTTGATCTACTTCAGTTATGTGGCATGGAACTAGTTTTGAACAGAATTTGTTGTGTATCTGTTAAATAGTATGAGGACTGGATCATTAAAAACAAACTCGTTCTATTTTATGTTGAATTGTCACGTTGTCAAACAAATTCAAATCTGTTGTTAAAACCAATATTATTTTGTGAGATCTGACCCTCTCTTAAGATATGGTATCGATACTCTTTATGGGGTCTTAAAAGGGATGGCTGGAACTATAGAGGCATCTTGGCCTGGAACCAAAGAGGGACGAATGATTTCAAGACTAATGAAACAACACACAACATTTTGGCTTTAGCCTTTAGTTAGTGGTGTTTCGCTGATGTTTTGTTTTATTTAATCCTAGTATATTAAAGTGTCTTGTAGCTTTAGACTGAATGATATGTTATATTCCAGGATACTTCTGCTATAAATTTCGTCCATAATTTGTTGTTGTAGATGTTGACACTGTGATCATCTCTTCAATTTGAATGATAGGATTTATCTTCGATTTTTAGTTGAATAATGAAATGCAATACATTACACTCGGATTTATATTACTGTAATGATTTGCGATCATAAGATCACAGGGTTCAATTTGTGTTCCCTTCTCTATTATTAAACTTCAGCTGCCAACACATGTTATGAGTTTATTCAAAGCAATTTTAGAATAGCTCTATTGCAGATTTATCTCGTAGGCTTGGCTGTTGGATACTCTTGATTCATATAGAGGCACAGATACATCATACAAACTAATTTCAAGTTAGTTGTTTTTTGTTTTTTTTTAATTTCTGTCATTTATGTATTAATGAAACCATAAAGTTTAGATCATCTTTTGACTATCTGCACATCTATGTTTCATAGTTTGGTTAATTCAAGATTTGTTAGATTTATAGAAAGAAAACAAAAAATATTTAAATTTGATTTCTTTATTTTCATTTACTTAAACAATTATTTTTACATTCATTTCATAAATTTCTAGTAAAACTTGCAATCTGTAAATGTTGTCTATAAGTGAGACTCTTGTGTTTTCTTTTTCTGCTTAAATACATTTACAATAGTTATATCAGAGTATGTATATATATACAGTATAGCTTTAGCATTAGTTAGTTAACCCTTTCTTTTTATTTTAGGATTTCAGATTGGCTAGTGGAGCCATTAAACCTGTCAGAACAAGTTACACCAAACGGCTTGGGTTACTTAGACAACCCCGGACCAGACTTGTTCTTCTAGTTGACAGAAAGTCAATTTCTTTTGTCAAAACCTTATTACAAGTTGAGTGATGCAAAGTTTCATGACTCAATGCATTTTTCAACTTAGGTATAAGAGATTATCATATACATTATCCATTAGATTACTCTTGCGCAATGAAATTTAATATAATGAATGATGGTTTTAGATGTTAGACTCCTAGCACACAATGAAAATATGATGTAATGAATGATTGTTTATATTTAGACTTCTTGTGTGAATGGAATTTTATATGACATATGATTTCATTTATGATAATGGTTAAGCAGTTAGATTGCGTGGCTTTATGGACTAATGCTGATGCATAATTTTTTACAGTTTGATTTACTTGTGCGCATTGCAATAACGGTGATGCATGATTATTTTAGTAATAAAATTTACTTGCACTCATTAATTTAAGTGGGACTGCTATTTCTTCGTAATTATTCTCTTGCACCTTTGAATTTAATGTGGATCAATCTTGCATCATGAATTTATGTCGGCGGGTGACTGATTCAGTAACTATTTATCTTTTGCACCATTAATTAAGTTGACATGTGATTGTTCTAGAGTTTGTTTAATCTCTCATGCAACAAATATTTAAATGTTGATGTATGATTGATAAATATGATGATTACCCTTGTGCCTTGATTAATTGATGATTAGGATTGAATGATTGATCTGGTTGATGTGGACTTGATTCTTAGTGGGATGTAGACACCTCCTTGTTCCTCACAACAGTCACCATCCCTGAAACCTTAAATGGTCAAAATCAATTGGATCATGGGCTTGAGCATTTATTATGTGTCGTGGAGGTCCTAACCTTGCATGGTAGGTTGGGTGGGTAGTCATTTTATCTTCATTATCTAATTGATCGTTGTTGTAAATTGTTTCAAGGTGATTATGATGTGCTAAGAGGTGACACTATTTACGTTTATGTATCGCTATCCTTTTGTTGACATTTTGAATGTGTCGTTATTTATTTCAATGTTGAATAGATGGTAATTCTTTTACTTGCGATGTCATTGATTTTGCGTTGCTATGATTTATATTGTTGACGTTAATTTCCTAATGTAAAAAAATATATATATTTTACCTATTATGCTTCTCTTTCCTAGTCGTAACAGAGGGGGTGTTACAACATGGGTGTCAAGTTTCTTATCAATCATAACCATTATATGCATATCAAATACTCCCTAGGATTTAATTCCAATAACAAGGAAAATTTTATTTCTTTATGGACACTACTAGAAACAACCAAAGAATAAGTAAAGAAGCTACAGGTTATGGGAGATTCCAAGTTAGTAATTGATTGGTCAAGAAATAAAAATGTTACACATAATATCAGACTTGAGCCAATCATGAGAGGAATCAATCTTTCATTTCTCTACTTTCAGTGGCTATATTTTAATCATATCCTTCATGAGACGAATATAAAAGTAGAGAAACTTTCAAAGGAGGCTCTTCTCCTTCCTACACATTCATTTGGTTTATACAATTTTTTTGGAGTAGAAACTGAATCAATGGAATGTTTTCTTTAACGTTGAAGTGGAGAATGCAAGAAAGAATGGAACCGACTGACTACAAACATAATTTTTTGTAAATATGTAAGGTAGACAAGAGGAAAAATATCTATAGGAGAATTAGTCTTGTTGTTTTTAACTAACAATCAAATTGTACTAGACAATTCCTTTTGTTTGGACTGTAACATGTTCTATTTCCTTTTTGGTAATATCAATTTTTTTTTCAAAAGAGAGAGAGAGAGTTAAAATGTGTAAATAATATAAAAGGATTAAAATACTTAGGAGGGTCAAGAAAGACAAAGGAAAATCAAGGGAAAGAGATATGAGGAAAGGAGATTAGAACCAAATTAAACAATTCATGTTTCATGGCCTCGGTGATGAATAATATGCTTCCACTATTGGTTGAGTTTGTATTCATCATCATGATTAAAATTATTGGGATGTTTCTCAATTTTTTTCTTCTTTAATGGCCTGAGATCAGTGATAGGGTTTTGAGGATAGGATTTTAATTTGGTCAGTGAAAATTAGTTGTTTGAAATTGCAAGAGTTCTCAACAATAACTTACTTTGATATACGATTGTGGGTTGTGTCAACAATATGTTATTTATGATGTTCTTTAAAGGATATACTAGTTTGACCAATATATGATTTGTCATAGGAACAATGAATTTGGTAAGCTCCTGGGCCAAGCATAGGGTCATTGTTGGCATAAGGGCATACCTAGGGTTCAATGCTACAACAGTGCACCAACAAAACCCTAACTATCGACCCTTTCGAAAACACCTGTGAAGCAGATGAAGTCTCACTTGGGGTAGAGGCAGGGGTGGTTGCAAGACTCAGGTGTCTGCAACCTTAGCTGGGACAAATATATGTGATTCTAGTACTTAATAAAGCATTTAGCACCATCAGTTCCTTAATATACAATCAGTAACCACTTCACTGGTAAAACAGAGCTTCGCATCATTCATAATGATCTAAGGTATTCAAGCTCTTACAATAAGTAAATAGATCAGATTTGGTAGATCAATCACTGAGCATATCCATATATATCAGATCTAACATTCTACACATCATTAGCACTAAGAATAAGAAGTTCTATCTAGTTATCTTAAAGAACTTAACAAAAAAAAATATAAACACATTAACACAAGAACAAAGCAAGACAACACAGTGTTTACGTGGTTCACCCCCACCTGTTATAAGAAAAATATGTCCGTAGGGACGGATCCGACCTATCCGGTTGCGAAGTCGGTTACAGCCCCTTTGGTAGCTCAGCACGAGGCAGAGACTACCTGCACCTCAGGTGGTCCTTCGCCTGAGGCGGTAAAGAAGGGGAAGAAGAAAGGTGAAAGACTTACTAGAAGTCTTTCTCAGGACCACCCACCCTGGGTGTTATCCTTCCTTAGCTTCCTGAATGGCTGAAATAGCCTGGGGGGTGAAAATTATAAACAATGGGATGAAAATGAGCTTGCTGATTTTTAAGACAGTGAACTAAATAAAGTGGACAACGAGTTGTTCACTTCCTTAAAGTGTTGGAAACTGTCCCAGAATGGGTCACCGAGGTAAACCGGTATCCTGGGTAAATAACCAATGAATACTTTAAGCAAATGGGTATGAAACAAGGGTGAAAAGGGGGTTTAAAAGCTACAACCAAGTACCTTTAAATGGCTGTAAATTATGAACAACAAGCTTTTCAAATCTTTCAAAGCAAGGAAACAACCCTAAAATGGCTCAATACCCCCCGGGGTGACCCGGGAAGTGATCCTGGAAGATTGTTAAGTAAAAAAAAGGGATGTAAAAGTGGATGAATAGTTTTGTAACAAGATTTTACAGCTATGATAAGACAGAAAATATACACAACTTCAGTTTTGGTTTGTGAGTGGAAAAGGTGGACTGACGAAAGGTTGACTTTAAAATATTTTATTGATCAATTTTTGTTTTTTATCACATGCCTTGACCACCACACTGTTTTGAAGGTTATCCCGATCAAGCAAACACATCACGGAATTGTTCCAACCAGTATATGAAGAGTAGTCCTAGCAGTCCACGGTGGTTAGGTTGAAGAGTGCCCCATGCAGTTTAGAGAAGTAGGGATTAGCCACTTCTCGTCACTAGCGCTTTCGGGCTCTTAAAGCTGCTCGGATGGAGGAAGGATACCTGCGAAAAGGAAGAGGCTCAGGACCCCCCTAAAGAGGGTTTTTGCTGAGCTTACCCAAGCAAAGTAGTGTTCCAACCGAGCTAAGATAATCAACTCCTTGATCGTGTGGTACTGAGGAAAGACCACTCGATTGATACTAACTAGACAACTTCCGAGGGGCTCCTAATGAAGACTCCCTGGCTTTGACTCTTAATGTTCTATGAAATTGAAATTGCATAAAATAAATACCAGACCATCCACGTGGCAAGGTCACGCCTTGCTTTCACAAGTGTGCCTCCTGGTTATTGAAATTGAAATCTATCTTGAAAATATATACATAAAGCGAGTAAATAGGTAGGTGACATATATGTCATGGCTAGATAATATGTGTATATAGATATCTAAATAATATAGATTTTTTGGTTTTTCTGTGTATGGGGCAGACCCCTGAATTGTTTTCAAGTTTGTTTTGTGGCATTTTGCATGTGTTTGGCTTGTTGATTTTGTATAACCCCTTTTGGGGCAGCCACCTGTAAATTAGTGAGCGAAAAGATAATACAATGAAAATGTACAAGATTAGATAATTACAAAATAAAAATTACAAGATTCAACCCAAAGGAATGGGTTGAGACTTTTTGCGAGCGGCAAAGCCACCATGTGCATGAAAGCCTCAAATAATTCCTTGTATAGAGACTGGAAATTTAGTGTTTGAAATGTAAAGATGTGGTTGTTGTCTACACAAATATTTAACCAGATTTTTCTGTCATGAATTTACAAGTAAACCATTCAAACTACCTACACAAATTGAACCTATAAACGTTGATATGTATACCAGAAATCTTTGGGATGAGTGCAAGTGATAATTAAAGAGTATGTGAGAGTGATTGAGTAGATTTACCGATTGAAATGTCTATTTTTCTTCACTACCCTGCTGGCCCCTTTGCCTCAAACAGGTCTCTAGGTGGTCCCCAACCGCTTGAGAGAAACAGAATGGGTGACTGGATGTATCCTTGCAAGCAAACAACGAAATTTTAGTGTTTATGTATGGAAAAAACTGAAATAAACATAACAGAAATTTGCATGTAAGAAGTATATAACAGCCAACTAAGATGGTTTTCCCATGAGGGGAAATTGACCAAAATGATCCATTTTCCTGTTTAGGACAGCAAGGTTAATGGTGAGAAAACATAACAGAAACATATATGAACGAAAAGATGAAGCAAACAAGTATGGACAACCAGCTATGAGGTCTATTTAAGGGTTCTCCTAAGGGGCCCTACGACTCCCAGCCACTAGCTAAGGCTGAAAATAATTGAACACTTCAGAAAATCTGCACTAAAACACATTAAACAAATTAAACCAAGCTGTTAGAAAATGAGAGTGAGCAAGTTAAACCCAAGGAAGCAACAACAAACACCTAGCTAACCAATCCCTCCTGGAGATAGCTAACATATCAAGCATTTACCACTACCCCTCAACCCTTAACCAACAATTGACACTTCCAACAACTAAAATTCAACAAGTATACACACACAAAGAGTCTTATAAATTTCAGCAAAGCTTTGTTACTATATTCATCCTCCCCTTTTTACAATGCCAACCCTCTTATTTATAAAGGATGGGTGAAGGCTTAGGGTTAGGTCACAATACACTTGTCACTTTTGGAAAAGTGACAAGTGGAACAACCCTAAAAGACTTTTGTCTTTTTACAAAAAGTAAACTTATCCAAAAAGGGAACCTTATACAAAAAGAGAATCTTATCCAAAAGGGGATCATATCAGATCTGACTTCACTTTTCAATTACACAATAATTTACAATCCAAAAGTAAATCATACATAAGTTTATATTACAAAAAGTCATTTTTCATAAAATGACAAAGCTTGATATGCCACATCATCATTTGCCATTGGGATTTGTGCCATCCCAAATGCTCTTTGATTGTTGCCATGTTTTATAGCTGTAGGTGATGTGTTTTAGGATAGTACCTGGCCATCCATGGCTACCGGATTCACCGGAATGAAGGCCTAAGGTGTGGGGAATTGCTGGATTGCTTTGGAGGGCAAGGGGACTTCGAGATTTGGCCGTTGTAAGTAAGTAAATTCCCACTGTTCAGGCACTTTTAAGACCTGATTATGCCCCCCCTTTGCTTCCTATAAGTTTCCTGTGAGCTGGTTAAAACATGGCCTTGATTTGGGCTTGTTTCAGCAAGAGGACCTCTTGGACCTGAAATTTGAGAGGCTCTTCCTCTGTACCAAACTATCCCAAATATATTATTTAATTTTCCCATGCTATAGCTCTGTCTGCTACCTTTCCTCTGCCTTTCGTTTGGCGCAAATCTGACTCCGGATGAGTGAGATATGGTCCCGGGAAGGTATGGGGATGGAGCCGGCCAATGGACTGATCAGGTAAAAGATTCGGAATTGGAGTGAAATTATGGGTTGGACACCAGAATAGATAGGCTTCTATAGGCCTGAATACCTATAGCTGAAGTGGATTTCTCTCACCGGGCCCAATTTGACCTCGGAGGCCCCCAATTAGGCCCCTTTCTGATGCATGCTTGTAGGGCCAAACTGAGTACCTGTCGCTCTGGGACATGTCACTGAAAATCTGGGTGGAATTTTCTGAGTTGAATAGCATGGGTGTATTCTAGACTTTGTCTCGGTCGTTTCAACTATTTACGGGCGAAAATCCACCTCCGTACCGGGAAGTTATGCAATTAAGAAGTCCAGTAACACTTGGGGGGGGGGGGATTAATTTTTAACATATAGTTTAAAAACAATTTAAAATAAAATTTATTAATATTTTTATAAATTTATTATAAGTTTTTTAATAATAATTTCATTATATATATATATATATAAAATAAAACTAATATTTCAAACAAATAATAAATTAACAAGTAAAAATAAAAACAAATTCAATTTGAAATTTTAAAACTATATTAAAATTTTAAAATTTAAAATTTAACCAAAAGTTGGGAGCCAGCCTCCGTCCACCAGACCCTGGTCACCATACGACCGGGATAAGGGCCAAAAGAGCCCACGAGGCTTGGGGAGCGGCGAGAGGTGGTGGTGGGCGGCTTGGGCGGAGGAGGGAGTGGTAGAGGGCGTTGGGAGGCGGAGGAGGTGGCTGGTGATGGTGAGCGCGTGCGCGGTGTAGAGGAAGGGGGGAATGGAGGTGGGAAAGCTGTGGGAGTGGTGGAGGGGAGGATTGGTGTGGGGAGGAAGAGGAGGCTGAGAGGTGGAGGTGGTTGTTGGGCGTGCACGCGAGGGTAGGGGAATGGAGTTGCAGAGGTGGTGGGAGAGGGATGAGAAGTGGAGTGGTGTTGTGGAGGGGTGCGCGCAGGGAGGAGTTGTGCGTGGGGGTGAGAGGAGAGAGCAGGAGGGAAAAGGCCGAGGTTGAGGCACTGCAATAGAGGTGGCTGGTTGAATGGGGAGGTGTGCAGCGCGTGAGCAAAAGTGGAGGGGAGGAAGTGGTTGTGGGGTGCCACGCGCAGGGGAGATGGGAGAGAAAGCCGAGGTGGAGGAAATTGTGCGTAGGAGGTGGAGGAAACTTGTGTGGAGGAGTCTGAGTTGCAGAGGTGGTGGTGGTGTCACCCAGGTGGTGGACGGGCGGCCAGCCACACAAAAATTTAATTTTTTAAGAACTATAGACAAGTGGGTTTTTTTTTAAACAATAATGGGTAGGAGGTTTCAGGTTCAAAACCCCTGCCCTCCATCAAAATTTCTGGGAAGTATTTTGAGCTTTATGGGCAAAAAAAAGAATAGGGTTGGGGTTCAAAGGCCAGGGCTCTTCAGTGACATGCCCAGGCTTGTAACCTCTGGTAGATAGCTTCATACTTTTTAAATTCTAAAGGAGCCATGGAGGCTTGGGCAGAATGCCCAAGAGGGGTTCGAATCCCCTCTCCTTTGCATCTTTCAGCACACAGAGAATATGAATGAACTCAACAACCAACAAAAAAAACTAATTCTAAACCAGCAGCCATTATCATCATTTAAATAGGCAAACAAACCCCAATTTCTCCTTGCAGAACCTCAAAACAACCAACATATCTTATTGGTTTTTTGGGAAATTAGCATAATGGGTTACCTGGTCCATGGCTTGGAAATGGAAGCATGAAAACTGGCTGCCCATAGCTGCATTGATCCTACTATCTGAAACCTCCCCCTTCTGCCATGGTTGTTGTTGCAG
>ML801701.1:124535-136648 GCA_009831015.1 Picea engelmannii | reverse complement strand
CAAATTTACAATTTTCTAAAAATGTTTAATAAAACATTTTATTAATTTTTTAATATTTTTTGGAATTTTGTGCAAGTCAAAGTTTGACTTTGACTTTGACTTTGACTCTACTGCAGCTGACTCAGCCCAAAAATGTTGACTGGAGAGATGGAGTTGGAATTGGACGCAAGTCATGTCGTTGGAAAGGTCTTGATGAGGACATCAGGAATATGTCATAACCAACTTGAGATAATGCCACCTCAGCCTTCAAATTCGGCCTGGAACAGTGGTCACTTAAAAACCCCTGACTTGCTGGTGGGCCCACATGACACCTAATCTTGCAAAAGGTGCCAAATCGTCATGCGATATCCAATCAAGGAAAATGAGGTACCGTCGGAAAGGTATCGATGATTAATTCGATGAGGTGACAATATAAGTTTGTGCTAGGGTCATTTATGACTGTCTTAGCTGTTATGAATCCCTACCATGTGAGTTGGTGGACCCCTTTTTGCCTAAAATTATTGGCCAACTTGTGACAGCTCTAACCAGGCCATCCAGAGTCGGAATGAGGAAAATAAGATGTCGTTGGAAAGGTGTCTGAGTCTATTACAGCATGGAATTTCTGTATATCTGATTTATAACATTTTATCCACCAATTTTAAATCATGAAGCACTGCAACCAATTTGATGTCCAAAAGTAGTTATAAACTTGCGAAGGCTCGTTCTTACCAACCGGGGGTCGAAACCAAGCATGGGATATACCGTTGGAAAGGTCTCACACTGCCTTACACCATTTATGGGTTTGATTTTTTATTTGATACCATAATCTAAACCGAATCAAACCAGGAATCTACAACTATTGGTTTTGCCCGTTCGAGTGACTTTGACTTTGCGTGCCTCATATGGGTCATACTGACTCAGAATCAAGCTCATGATAGCTCATTAAAAGGATTGTCCCGATCCCTATCACTTGGAACTGTTGTATTCCCTGAATCGAACAGTCTTGATATGAGGAAGAAATGTCATGGGAAGGCCCACAAATCCCTGAAAGCAACCAACTGATACTCTTTCAAGGGAAGAGGACATAGTAATTATGACCCCTGCCACTGTCTTTGACTGGAACCATAGCATCAAGGGGTGTTTATGGATAAGTAACTATGTAAAATACCATGTTGAGCCCAAAGCAAATTTTTGGGTCAACATTCTTGGCGTTGGAGGGGAAATGCCTTCCAAAGCATGTCGAACAATAGGATCACCCGCGTGACAGGCGGGAATACTTGGTGGAAATTCATACTTTCAAGTGACTAATTTGGGTGAGGGGGGAAATTCAACTGTATTATAAGGACCATTTTTCACATTAGGGATAACTGAAGAATGAAAGTGGTGCAGTAAAGATATATAGCAGAATTTATACTGAGATTCACATAAGATGGAAGAATGGGAATAATGACCCGGGTTTTGTTGAGCAATGTGGCCCAAGTGACATGGGTCCCTCACCCAAATTATGGCTTAACTGTGAGAATCGAGGCTTAAGGTGAACCTTGGCTCAACACAAAGTCTCATGCATACCATCAATTCTTGACACACAGACAAGAAAACGGGAAATTTTTTAGGAATCAGCGACTCACTGGAGGAAAACTAGCAAGCAAACCAGTCAAACAAGGGAATAAAGAAATATAAAAAACCTGTGGCAGTAGATGCTGAAATCTCAAGTGCCCATAAGTGATGGAACTTTGTAGGAAACTGACCATTGCTTGGAGAGATCAGATTGTAAGTGGTCAGGTAAAGTGCAGTTGCAATCACATAGCTATGTAAGCCATCATTCCATCATGGTTTTCAGCTTCACCAGAGAATGATATGCTACCTCCTTAGACTTTCCCTGTTGACTTTGATGAACTAACAACTAGACTTATACCCATTTAAGATGACTTTAAGATAGAGTTTCCCAAAATGTCAAGTATGGTAAAAGAGATTCTAGGAATCCAGTATTTCCATGCAACCACCCAATAATAAAGACAAGATCCTTCATATTGGACACTAGAAAAACCCAAAAGAAGGCAACCTACAACTTAAAATGGAAAAGACCAACCCATGGAAAAACAAATAAGGGATTATACTCCAAAATTGGAACTAAGGGAAAAAAGGGCTTAAGACTGAAACTATGGGAAAATGTACAAGCATGAAAAGGTAACAGTAAATACATCCAAGAAAGAGAATAAACAACATTGAATAAATACAAACAAGAAGAGGACGAAAAGTTGAATAGATACAAACAAGAAAAGAAGGAAGGTGATTTATGTACAAGATGACGAGACCTCTCAGGAATAAAAGAACTTTAGGTGATGACCATTCACGGGGAATTGAAGTGGTTCGCCATCCAAAGTTTTTAATCTGAAAGAATTTGTCCCTAAGACCTCGTATATTGTGTGAGGACCCAACCATAATGAATCAAACTTGTGATGTCTGGATGGGGCCTCATGTGCTTTGTCCCATAATAAAACATCATCTCCTACTTTGTAATTTACCATTGTGGCTCTTTTATTGAAGGAACGTTTAACAATGTCTTGCTTCTTTTGGAGGTGTTGGAATGCATCTTTTCTTACCTCTTCTAATTTGAGGAGTGTGTATAAACGATGTTGTAAGGTTTGGAAGTCATCTTCTGCCTCAGCAATAGCCAACCTCAAGGCTGGAATTTGTCAGTGAACAGGCAAGACAACAGGAGTACCATACACCAGAGTGTAAGGACTTTGACCCATTGCTTTCTTTGGAGTTATACGATCGGCCCACAAAGCAAAGTTTAACTTTGTGTGCCAATCACGCTTGTTATCCCTGACTGTCCTCTTAAGGATTCGAATCAGATTTTTATTCGTTGATTCGGCCAAACCATTACCTTGGGGGTAATAGGTGGAAGATCGAAAAAGTTGGATGTCATATGTAACACCAAGATGTAACATGACATCAGACATGAAAGTTGATCCATTATCAGTTAATATCTCGGCAGGGGTGCCAAAATGGGATAAAATGTTACGTTCAACGAATTCTACCACTTGTTGACTTGTAGCATTCTGAAGAGTGATTGCTTCAGCCCACTTTGTAAAGTAGTATGTGGCTATTAACATGAATACATGACCAGCGCTGGACGGCAGTGAAATCGGTCCAATAAAGTCCATGCCCCACCTTACGAAAGGGATTTGAACTTCAATAGGTCTAAGAGGTAAGGCGGCCAACTTTTGCTTCCCAGTGAAGCGTTGGCAAGCTTCGCATTTTCGAACAAGTAAATGGGCATCTTTGTGGAGTGAAGGCCAAAAGTAACCTGCATGTAGAACTTTCGCTGCAGTGGTTTTGGCTGAAAAGTGACCTCCACAAACCCCAGAATGGCATTGTTCAAGTGCCATTTGGGCTTGATCAGGAGTTAAGCATCGTGACAAGACCCCATCAAGGTTTCTTTGGTAAAGGATTTGACCTTGTAAAACATATCGGATGATTTGTAAATGAAGTGTTCGTTTAGCTTTAGTATCCATGTCTGGTGGGCACACACCATTGATCAGGAAATATATGATAGGTCCATACCATGGTTGTGAGGCTAACTCAATTTCGTTAACCACTTCTTCGAAAGCAATCAAGTCATCTACTTGAGGTGGTTCAACTATGACTGAGGGATGGGATCGGGTTAGCAATCCAGCCAACCCTATTCCCCTAATGGTTTTCGTTGGCTTAATTTCCAAGTCATACTCTTGCATACACATGATCCATTTGGACCACTTACTCTGCAATTCGGTTTGATTCAAAGCAGTGACTAAGAGAGATGTAGGCACAAAAACCTGAACTTTATGGCCTTGGATGTAATGTCGAAATTGTTCCAATGTTTTATACAAGGAATAGCCATGTTTCTCCAGTGGAGAATAATTCAGTTGGTGGTGTTTTAAATTCTGGCTCACAAAGGCGATTGGTCTAAGATTTTCCTCATGGTCCTTTTGCAACAAGATTGCAGAAATTGTCTCCTCTGACGAATTAGTGTACATGACAAAGTCTTTAGAGGGATCAGGACTGACTAACAGAGGGGCAAAAGCAATGGATTGCTTAATGGTTTCAAAAGCCTGACGGGTAGGAGGGTCCCATTTGAATCAAATGTCTTTCTTCATAAGCTGATTTAGAGGTTTAACTACTTCAGCAAAGTCAGGAATGAAGCGTCTTAGGAAATTTATCTTCCCAAAGAAAGATTGCATTTCCTTTTTATTGGTAGGTAAGGGAAGCCTTTGGATTGCTACCACCCTCCCAGGATCAACTTTTACCCCTTCTGGAGAGATGATGTTACCCAAAAGTTTTCCCTCCATAACACTGAAAATGGTCTTCTTAGGATTTAAAGATATGCCATACCTATGACATCTAAGGAGGACCTGCCTAAGGTGATCAAAATGACTACCCCGTTCTTTGGAAAAGACCGTGAGGTCATCGAAGTAAACAAAAATAACCTTACCCAATAACCCTCAGAAATCAATGGCCATGGCACGTTGAAAGGTGTTCCCAGCATTAATCAATCCAAAAGGCATCTTGTTATATGCATACGTACCCCAACGAGTGGTGAAGGTGGTTTTATGACTATCAGAAGGATCAAGGGCTATCTGATTATAACCTGAGAAGCCATCTAAAAGGGATATCATTTGAGACCCGGAGACTTGTTGGAGAATCTCTTCCATAGGTGGGACGGGGTAGTTGTCTTTTAGGGACACTCTATTCAAATGTCGAAAGTCAACACATAAACGAATATCACCAGTTTTCTTCCTAACAGGAACCAAATTAGATACCCATTGTGAGTAACGAACATGGTAAATGACCCCAGATACCTCCATCTTATCCAATTAAGCTTTAATTGTTTGTTCCAAAACCGGGTTGTTTTTTCTTTGTCTCTGTCTATAAGGTTTCGAGTCAGGGATTATGGGTATGGCATGGACTATCTCCTGCATATCGAAAACCTTGAGGTCTTGATACGACCAAGCGAAAACATCCTTGAATTCTGTCAAGAGTCCCGTGACTTGAGCAACCTCAGAAGGGGAACACTGTGCACCTACATAGACCAGTTTTGGATCTTTCTCACTTCCCAGGTTAATAGGTATGGCTTCTCGCACCTTCCTAACAGATTCACTATCTATACTAGGCACAGAAGTAGTAGCATCATCGGAATCAAACATGGATTCCAATGCTGACAAACCAGGGGGGATCTTATTTGTTTTTAATTGGATTATGCTTCCTGTTTCCTCTTCCAACTCATGGTTGATATGTAAATCTTTGAATTCCTCCTTGTTTTGAAGGAATCTATAGATTTGTTCATCAGTATCAAAAACTTGCCAAGAATCGACATTATCAGGTAACGTAGGCCTATGTAAAATTTGGACTTGTATATCTTTAATAGACCTTACAAAATCCGAGGAGAAACAAGAACCAGCCAAGGCCAAAGTATCAGCTACGTGGTTTGCGGCCCTAGGCACGGCTTGAATGTTGAAAGATAAGAACTTCTCAATAAGTTCCTTAGCTCTCCGGTGGTATTGTTTGAGGCGTGGGTTGTGAACTTCATATTTACGTCTAATTTGATTCACAACCAATTCAGAATCCCCACTCACCAATAAATGGTGTATTCCTAAGCCTAAGGCCTTTTGGAGGCCTTGAACTAAAGCTTCATATTCAGCCATATTATTAGTGTTAGGGAATTCTAACCGAAAAGAGAAAGGGATTGCATTTCCCTTGGAGTCACACAAAAGGACACCAGCCCCGGATCCACTCTTGGATTTAGCACCATCAAAATACATACTCCAGGCCATTTCTTCCAACTCAGAAGGAGGGACCTGTACATCTTCCTCAAATAATACAGCGTAAGTACCCATACCTGTATCTTGAAAAGACACATGTTTCGTATTATAGGAAATAGGTATAACCTGCTCTCGGTACTTTGGTTCCCTCTTAATAACTACTTCAACACCTTTATGAGGAAAGGTGAAGTGGGTCCCCTCCATGAAATAACGACCCTTTTTAACTCTGGTGGACCACTCTCTCCCTAAAAGCATGCCATATGCTTCAGGTATATCCGCTATGACGACGTTTATGAGCATACTCACCTCTGGGGCTTGGTCGTAAGCAATGGATAATTCTTTAATGTAACCGATGGTTTCTACAGTCCTAGAATCCAAAGATAACAGGTCTTTACATGGGCCTATGCATTCAAGACCCAGTGTTCTCATGACTCTCAAAGGCATGACATTGTGCCTCGCTCCTGTGTCAACGACACAGTTATGGAGAAAAAAATCAAAGATCAAAACTGATATATAGAAAGGAGGAACGCCAGGGTCTAAATCAATAACATCGTATGCTTCCCTAGGTTGAGAAGTAGACTCTTTGGAAAAAGGAAGTCTCTGTTCTATTCGTCGAGTAAGGGGTGCTTGTAGAACACGTGAAAGGTTTTCAAACTGAGTGGGTGTTCTAAGAGCATATAATAATGTCCTGTGGGCGGGAACCTTCGCTAGATCTTCAACGACATTGTAAGGCATTGGTGTTGGGAAATAAGGCGGTGGATTATTAGGTAGGTTTACCTTGTTTGGGGTCCAAGGAACCCTGTTCCTTGTAGGGGAAGGTAATCTACCATTCACGGGAAGTTTTCCCTTTTCATTGTTCTTGGGGTCTTTTTTGGCCTCTTCCACCTCTTGCGGAGTGGTTTTAGGGGACTAGCTCCTAGTCTCTACAGCAAAGCTTCCGAAAGCAAGAAGATCATCATCATAGGGGATAGAGTCTTCCATGTTAACTTGGTCATTTTGGGACGTGGAAGCAAGTTGGTTTTTTACTGGAGGTAAAGGTGCTTTTCTGCTTTTAGACAATTCGATGTGACATGTATATGCATAACAATACTCAGGGTCATGGAAGTCTTGGCAAAAGTGGCACCAATCCACTTCAGCAACATGTTTCCTAGGAGTAGGAGTAGGAGAGAAAGGAGGTCTTGGCCTCGGAATGCCAAAAAACTGCATGTCATTTACCTTTTGATTAAGAGAAAGTATTTGGTTGTTCATGTTCATTAACAACTTGAGTGTTTTTGAACTTTCCCTTTCTTCAATCCTTGAAGTTTGGGTAGGTAGAGGTTCATACCGAGGACCCTCATTTCGAGGTATATCATTCCTAGGTCTCCCGTTAAAACGGGGCTGCGCTAAAGGTGAAGGAATCATACCGGATTCCTCCATGTTTCTTTTAATTTCCAGGGCACTAGTCTTGGCCGCATCTAAAGTTTGCGTTGATTTATCTTTTAATATGTATTTTACATTCGGATTTATGGCGGTCATGTAATAATGGAACAAATTGTTCCCATATGGTTGGGAAGTAGTTGGGATCCTATTCAAGGTTGAGGTAAAGCGTTGATTAAAATTTCATGTTTGCTCACCCTCATGGATGGAGATGGTCATGAAATCCCTGAGTAGGGAAGCCACATCATCGGCCCCTTGGAAATGTTTCTTGAATTCTTGGATCATAGTGTCCCAATCTGGGATACTATAATTAGGAAGCAAGCGATACCACCTCGCTGCTTCACCTTCGAAGGTTCTCACAAAAAGTCTAATGATGACATCGGGAATTGTTATGTCCATAAGCGCTAAGGCATCATAGAAGTTTTGTATATGTTCTTCATCATTCAAAGTACCAGTGCCACTAAAATTGGGAAGTCTATTTGGGGCATCCGTAGGTATGTCATGAAGAGGTCTGGCCAACCTCAAAGGAGTGCCAAGTTTCCATGGCATTTCCATTGGGACAACTATGGGCTGAACAACAACAATTGTTGAAATGGTGGGAGAAACAACTTGAGGGTTAGTAACTGTTGATGGGTTAACTAAATTTTTCTTTAGTAAGGGGCTTTGAATAGGAGAAGAGGAAGAGGGTGACTTAGTCGACACTATAGAGGTAACAATTTTCCCTGGTTTCCCAAGTATATGTGTCTCACTACTTGTTTTCTTTTGCGAACTTTGACTTCTTGTAACCCTGGGGGACACTGTTTCCCTAGTCTTAAGATACTTGCACCCTGCTAGCTTGCAAGGGGCCAAGTAAGTACTTTGAATACAAGGGGTGTGTCAGGATGATCTTACTCTTTCTAACACGATGTAAAATAACCCAACTAAAATGAAGATTTGTTTTTTGTTCTTCTCAAAGTGGAAGGTAAGGTATGACAGACTTATAACTTCTCACGTGAAACAAAGTATGGTATTTATAACTCCCAGTTGCAATGGAAATTGCAAGGAAACTGAACTATAACGAGCACCAAAGAAAATTCCAAAGGGTCACTGAAAGATCTTGAAAAAAGTTTGTCAATGAGTAGGAAAAGGACCACAAAGAATTTGGGTCCAACGTTTAGTACAAGTTTGGGATACAGGAAAATCTAAAGAGGTTTGCAAGTTCCCCAGTGGAGTCGCCAGAAAAGGGTGGGTGTTATAAGCAAAATCTGTCCGTAGGGACGGATCCGACCTATCTGGTTGCGAATCCGGTAACAGCCCCTTTGGTAGCTCGGCACAAGGAAGAGACTACCCGCACCTCAGGTGGTCCTTCGCCTGAGGCGGTAAAGAAGGGGAAGAAGAAAGGTGAAAGACTTACTAGAAGTCACTCTCAGGACCACCCACCTTGGGTGTTATCCTTCCTTAGCTTCCTGAATGGCTGAAATAGCCTGGGGGGTGAAAATTATAAACAATGGGATGAAAATGAGCTTGCTGATTTTTAAGACAGCGAACTAAATAAAGTGGACAGTGAGCTGTTCACTTCCTTAAAGTGTTGGAAACTGTCCCAGAATGGGTCACTGGGGTAAACCGGTATCCTGGGTAAATAACCAATGAATACTTTAAGCAAATGGGTATGAAATAAGGGTGAAAAGGGGGTTTAAAAGCTACAGCCAGGTACCTTTAAATGGTTGTAAATTATGAACAGCAAGTTGTTCAAAGATTTCAAAGCAAGGAAACAAGCCTAAAATGGCTCAATACCCCCCGGGGTGACCCGGGAAGTGATCCTGGAAGATTGTTAAGTCAAAAAAAGGGATGTAAAAGTGGATGAATAGTTTTGTAACAAGTTGTTACAGCTATGATAAGACAGAAAATATACACAACTTCAGTTTTGGTTTGTGAGTGGAAAAGGTGGACTGATGAAAGGTTGACTTTAAAATATTTTATTAATCAATTTTTGTTTTTTATCACATGCCTTGGCCACCACATTGTTTTGAAGGTTATCCCGATCAGGCAAACACATCCCGGAATTGTTCCAACCAGTATATGAAGAGTAGTCCTAGCAGTCCACGGTGGTTAGGTTGAAGAGTGCCCCATGCAGTTCAGAGAAGTAGGGATTAGCCACTTCTCGTCACTAGCGCTTTTGGGCTCTTAAAGCTGTACGGATGGAAGAAGGATACCTGTGAAAAGGAAGAGGCTCAGGACCCCCCTAAAGAGGGTTTTTGCTGAGCTTACCCAAGCAGAGTAGTGTTCCAACCGAGCTAAGCTAATCAACTCCTTGACTGTGTGGTACTGAGGGAAGACCACTCGACTTATACTAACTAGAAAACTTCTGAGGGGCTCCTGATGAAGACTCTCTGGCTTTGACTCTTAATGTTCTATGAAATTGAAATTGCATAAAATAAATACCAGACCATCCACGTGGCAAGGTCATGCCTTGCTTTCACAAGTGTGCCTCCTGGTTACTGAAATTGAAATCTATCTTGAAAATATATACATAAAGCGAGTAAATAGGTAGGTGACATATATGTCACGGCTAGATAATATGTGTATATAGATATCTAAATAATATAGATTTTTTGGTTTTTCTGTGTATGGGGCAGACCCCTGAATTGTTTTCAAGTTTGTTTTGCGGCGTTTTGCATGTGTTTGGCTTGCTGATTTTGTATAACCCCTTTTGGGGCAGCCAACTATATATTAGTGGGCGAGAAGATAATACAATGAAAATGTACAAGATTAGATAATTACAAAATAAAAATTACAAGATTCAACCTAAAGGAATGGGTTGAGACTTTTTGCGAGCAGAAAATCCGCCATGTGCATGAAAGCCTCAACTAATTCCTTGTATAGAGACTGGAAATTTAGTGTTTGAAATGCAAAGATGTGGTTGTTGTCTACACAAATATTTAACCAGATTTTTCTGTCATGAATTTACAAGTAAACCATTCAAACTACCTACACAAATTGAACCTATAAACGTTGATATGTATACTAGAAATCTTTGGGATGAGTGCAAGTGATAATTAAAGAGTATGTGATAGTGATTGAGTAGATTTACCGATTGAAATGTATGTTTTTCTTCGCTTCCCTGCTGACCCCTTTGCCTCAAACAGGTCTCTAGGTGGTCCCCAACCGCTTGAGAGAAACAAAATGGGTGACCGGATGTATCCTTGCAGGCAAACAACGAAATTTTAGTGTTTATGTATGGAAAAAACTGAAATAAGCATAACATAAATTTGCATGTAAGAATTATATAATATCCAACTAAGATGGTTGTCCCATGAGGGGAAATTGACCAAAATGATCCATTTTCCTGTTTAGGACAACAAGGTTAATGGTGAGAAAACATAACAGAAACATATATGAACGAAAAGATGAAGCAAACAAGTATGGACAACCAGCTATGAGGTCTATTTAAGGGTTCTCCTAAGGGGCCCTACGACTCCCAACCACTAGGTAAGGATGAAAATAATTGAACACTTCAGAAAATCTGCACTAAAACACATTAAACAAATTAAACCAAGCTGTTAGAAAATGAGAGTGAGTAAGTTAAACCCAAGGAAGAAACAACAAACACCTAGCTAACCAATCCCTCCCGGAGATAGCTAACATATCAAGCATTTACCACTACCTCTCAACCCTTAGCCAACAATTGACACTTCCAACAACTAAAATTCAACAAGTATACACACACAAAGAGTCTTATAAATTTTAGCAGAGCTTTGTTACTATATTCATCCTCCCCTTTTTACAATGCCAACCCTCTTATTTATAAAGGACAGGTGAAGGCTTAGGGTTAGGTTACAATACACTTCTCACTTTTGGAAAAGTGACAAGTGGACCAACCCGAAAAGACTTTTGTCTTTTTACAAAAAGTAAAATTATCCAAAAAGGGAACCTTATCCAAAAAGAGAATCTTATCCAAAAGGGGATCAAATCAGATCTGACTTCACCCTTCAATTACACAATAATTTACAATCCAAAAGTAAATCATACAGAAGTTTATATTACAAAAAGTCATTTTTCATAAAATGACAAAGCTTGATATGCCACATCATCATTTTCCATTGGGATTTGTGCCATTCCAAATGCTCTTTGATTGCTTCCATGTTTTGCAGCTGTAGGTGATGTGTTTTAGGATAGTACCCAACCATCCATGGCTGTCGGATTCACCGGAATGAAGGCCCAAGGTGTGGGGAATTGCTAGGTTGCTTTGGAGGGCAAGGGGACTTCAGGATTTGGCCATTGTAAATAAGGAAATGCCCACTGTTCAGGAACTTTTTAGACCTGATTATGCCCCCCCTTTGCTGCCTATAAGTTTCCTGTGAGCTGGTTAAAACATGGCCTTGATTTGGGCTTGTTTCGGCAAGAGGAACTCTTGGACCTGAACTTTGAGAGGCTCTTTCTCTATACCAAACTATCCCAAATATGTTATTTAATGTGCCCATGCTGTAGCTCTATCCTCTACCTTTCCTCTTCCTTTCGTTTGGCGCAAATTCGACTCTGGATGAGTGAGATATGGCCCCAGGAAGGTATGGGGATGGAGCCGACCAATGGACTGATCAGGTAAAAGATTCAGAATTGGAGTGAAATTAAGGGTTGGACACTAGAATTGACAGGCTGCTACAGGCCTGCATACCTATAGCTGAAGTGGGTTTCTCTCACCGGGCCCAATTTGACCTCGGAGGCCCCCAATTAGGCCCCTTTCTGATGCATGCTTGTAGGGCCAAACTGAGTACCTGTCGCTCTGGGACATGTCACTGACAATTTGGGTGGAATTTTCTGAGGTGAATGGCATGGGTGTATTCTAGACTTCGTCCCGGTCGTTTCGACTATTTACGGGCAAAAATCCGCCTCTGTACTGGGAAGTTATGCAATTAAGAAGTCCAGTAACCCTTAGGG
>ML801701.1:106984-124529 GCA_009831015.1 Picea engelmannii | reverse complement strand
ATTAATTTTTAACATATAGTTTAAAAACTATTTAAAATAAAATTTATTAATATTTTTATAAATTTATTATAAGTTTTTTAATAATAACTTCATTAAATATATATATATATATATATAAAATAAAACTAATATTTCAAACAAATAATAAATTAACAAATAAAAATAAAAACAAATTCAATTTAAAATTTAAAAACTATATTAGAATTTTAAAATTTAAAATTTAACCAAAAGTTGGGAGCCAACCCCCGTCCGCCAGACCCTGGTCACCATACGACCAGGCTAAGGGCCAAAAGATCCCATGGGGCTTGGGGAGCGGCGAGTGGTGGTGGTGGGCGGCTTGGGCGGAGGAGGGAGTGGTAGAGGGCGTGGGGAGGCGGAGGAGGTGGCTGGTGATGGTGAGCGCGCTCGTGGTGTAGAGGAAGGGGGGAATGGAGGTGGGAGAGTTGTGGTAGTGGTGGATGGGAGGAATGGCATGGGGAGGCAGAGGAGGCTGAGAGGTGGAGGTGGTTGCTGGGCACGCACGCGGGGGTAGGGGAATGGAGTTGCAGAGGTGGTGGGAGAGGGCCGAGAAGTGGAGTGGTGTTGTGGAGGGGTGCGCACAGGGAATGGGTGGAGGGAGGAGCTGCGTGTGGGGGTGAGAGGAGAGAGCAGGAGGGACAAGGCTGAGGCCGAGGCACTATAATAGAGGTGGCCAGTGGAATGGGGAGGTGCGCAGTGCGTGAGCAAAAGTTGAGGGGAGGAAGTGGCTGCGGAGTGCCGCGTGCAGGGGAGATGGGAGAGAAAGCCGAGGTGGAGGAAACTACGCATAGGAGGTGGAGGAAACTGGTGTGAAGGAGGCCGAGTTGCAGAGGTGGTGGTGGTGGCGTCCAGGTGGTGGACAGGCGGCCAGCCACCCAAAAATTTAATTTTTTAAGAACTATAGACAAGTGGGTTTTTTTTTAAACAATAATGGGCAGGAGGTTTCAGGTTCAAAACCCCTGCCCTCCATCAAAATTTTTGGGAAGTATTTTGAGCTTTCTGGGCAAAGAAAAGAACAGGGTTGGGGTTCAAAGGCCAGGGCTCTTTAGTGACATGCCCAGGCTTGTAACCTCCAGTAGATAGCTTCATACTTTTTAAATTCTAAAGGAGCCATGGAGGCTTGGGCAAAATGCCCAAGAGGGGTTCGAATCCCCTCTCCTTTGCATCTTTCAGCACACAGAGAATCTGAATGAACTCAGCAACCAACAAAAAAAACTAATTCTGAACCAGCAGCCATTATCATCATTTACACAGGCAAACAAACCCCAATTTCTCCTTGTAGAACCTCAAAACAACCAGCATATCTTATTGGTTTTTCGGGAAATTAGCATAATGGGTTACCTGGTCCATGGCTTGGAAATGGAAGCATGAAAACTAGATGCCCATAGCTACACTGCTCCTGCTGTCTGAAACCTCCCCCTTCTGCCATGGCTATTGTTGCAGAGCTCTCCCTCCTCTGCCAAATTGCCAAAATGGCTTGGGAGAGAAGAGAAGGAAGGTTTTTTTTTATTTTTTAATTTTCTCAAAAAAAAAAGAATTTTCCCCATTTTGCATGAGGCTACATGCCCATTGTCCAAATTTCCAATTTTCTGAAAATGTTTAATAAAACATTTTATTAATTTTTTAATATTTTTTGGAATTTTGTGCAAGTCAAACTTTGACTTTGACTTTGACTTTGACTTTGTTGCAGCTGACTCAGCCCAAAAATGTTGACTGGAGAGACGGAGTCGGAATTGGACGCAAGTCACATCGTTGGAAAGGTATTGACGAGGGAATCAGGAATATGTCATCACCAACTTGAGATAATTCCACATCAGCCTTCAAATTCGGCCCGGAACAGTGGTCACTTAAAAAACCCTGACTTGCTAGTGGGCCCACATGACACCTAATCTTGCGAAAGGTGCCAAATCGTCATACGATATCCAATAGAGGAAAATGAGGTATCGTCGGAAAGGTATCGATGAGTGCTTCGATGAGGTGACAATATAAGTTTGTGCCAGGGTCATTTATGACTGCCTTAGCTGTTATGAAACCATGCCATGTGAGTTGGTGGACCCCTTTTTGCCTAAAATTATTGGCCAACTTGTGACAGCTCTAACCAGGCCATCCGAAGTCGGAATGAGGCAAATAAGATGTCGTTGGAAAGGCGTCTGAGTCTATTACAGCATGGAATTGCTGAATATCTGATTTATAACATTTTATCCACCAATTATAAATCATGAAGCACTGCAACCAATTTGATGTCCAAAAGTGGTTATAAACTTGCGAAGGCTCGTTCTTATCAACAGGGGGTCGAAACCAAGCATGGGATATACCTTCGGAAAGGCCTCACACTGCCTTACACCATGTATGGGTTTGATTTTTTATTTGATACCATAATCTGAACAGAATCAATCAAGGACGCTACAGCTATTGGTTTTGCCCGTTCGGGTGACTTTGACTTTGCGTGCCTTATATGGGTCATACTGACTCGGAATCAAGATCATGATAGATCATTAAAAGGATTGTCCTGATCCCTATCACTTGGAACTGTTGTATTCCCTAAATCGAACAGCCTTGATATGAGGAAGAAATGTCATGGGAAGGCCCACAAATCCCTAAAAGCAACCAACCGATACTCTTTCAAGGGCAGAGGACATAGTAACTATGACCCCCGCCACTGTCTTTGACTGGAACCATAGCATCAAGGGGTGTTTATGGAGAAGTAACTGTGTAAAATACCATGTTGAGCCCAGAGTAGATTTTTGGGTCAACACCACCCTAAGGCTACATCCACCAACTCTTCTTCTTTATTGCCTTCTTCAATCAGTTACAAGCACAAAGCCATCAAAACCCTACTCCACAGAGGACAGAAGATCTGCGAAGCTCGCTAGATCCTTCTTCCTTGCATTACAACACTAAGCCTTCCACCATCAGTTACAAACACTTTCACTTAGCTCTGCAAGTCTATCACAATCATCCACAAAGCACTTATAACCCTACTTTCACTTAGCATACATCACATAGATGTCGATAGATATCTCTCTTCTTACATTGCCTAGATATCTATTTATACATTACAAAATAGGCCTAACCATGGGTAAAATCCATGGGCTGACATCCCATTCCCATTACATATTCCCAAAAACCCAAAAAGGGGCCCAAAAGGGGGCCTGGGATCTCATGATATCCGCTTTGTCTTACGCTCCTCCTTCGACAAACTGTCGAAGTCCCAAAATAGGTCAACATGACCAAGAAATTCCCAAAAATTGGTCAAGGGCGAACAGGCCCCCAACACTCACCTGTGAGTCATCCCAAGTCACTATGGTCTACCTAATGCTGCCTCGAATGCCTCGAGATTGGTTGGAGCTACTTCGACTTGCTTCTTTGTTGTGGCCTCTTGTTCGGTGAACTCCTGGATCACTGCATCATTCACTGGCCCTTTTAGGCGTTGTTCTGTTCTGATGATGATCTATTCTATCTCTTCTCCTTGGATTTCAACCTCTGTGAATAACTGGCATGCCTTATCTAGAATGGGTTATCCATGGAGAGTGTTCGGGGTTATCCGAGGCTCATATTGGATAGTTGTCTTCAGCTGGTTGTAGTACATATGGAACACGAAATTTGACTTCCACTTCCTATTCATGTCATTCGAGTACCACAATGTACTGAACTTCGTGGCCATAGGTTCAAACGGGTCGATGTTCGGGAAGGTTGCATGATGTAGGAGCATCACGAGAACATCAAGCGAGCCAACGCGGAGTGGAAGAAAGTTGGACAGTGCCAGCACAAATTTTAAAAACACCTTGATATTGTTGCGCAAACGTTAATGTCTGAATTTAATGAAGCGTACTTTGTGTATTGTAATGGACCTTGAGCCCTAAAGCCCTCGTCCTTAGACAGATAGTCTGCATTTAATATAGTTAATGTTGGTAGATAGGAATTTAATTCTATATTGATAAGCGTAGAGTCCAAGAGGGAAACGGGATATAGACACCCTCCTTGTACATTGTAATAATTATTATTATGAAGCAACATTGTTGAAGAGAGCAAGCAGAGAAGTGTATGAAGAACACCCATGTACAGACATTTGAATTAATAGAAGAAAGCTTTGATTCAAATTCATGGTTTGTGTTGTTTCTATGTGTATTGATGTTATGCTCATGAATATTTGCTTCCTGTTATACACTTGCTTTTATATGCTATGTGTGCGATTTCATGGTTGAATTGAAGTCTGAAGGGGACAATGGATTAGTTTCAATTGTTTCTCTATATTGAGCCAAAGGATTCCTGCAAGGAGTGCAGTTGAATCGTCCGTAAGGAGTGCGTTGACACAAGGGTTCAAGTAGAGATAACTTTTGTTCTAAGTTCCCAGAAGAACAGTTGAGTAGAGGAGTCATGCAAGGAGTGTGCAGGCCAAGTTAAGACTTAGAATTTTGATTCTGAGCAAAGGGAATTAATATTTCTACTGCAGGTGTGCGCAGAGTTGAAGCTTCAACACTCAGTCGAGGTTGAAGATTTTCCTGCAAGGAGTGTGTGAAAGAGTTTCTTGAAGGGACTCAAAAGTTGTGAGAAAAGCTCAGAAAGGATAGGCCTTCGAGTTCGTTGAAGGACAGTATAGATAAATTCGTGCCTGGAATGCTTGCAAGGAGCATCATAGGTTTGTGCGCAGGGTGACGAGTTCTGTGGAATAGTGTCTCGTCATTTCATGGATTTCATTTGGAAGGGACAGATGGTCGAAATCCTCCGAGGAGATTTCGTGAGGATCCATGGATCGTTAGATCTCCCAGAGGTGCGAGAAAGTTATAGCGCAAGTGTGGAGAGGCTAAAAGCTCAGAAAAGAAGATTCGTTGATCCAAGTCCATCATGGCCATTGGATTGATCGCGGAATCGCCTATCGGAGTTTCGCGAGAAAAGAGTCAGGGATTTGGTCACGGGAATCACGATATTGTGATAAGCGATATCCCGACGGCTTCATAAATAGTGTGGGCCACAGGAGTTGGTGATGTGGACAGGTGATGCGAGTCATCGAAATCTCGCCACGAGAAGTCCCGAAGTATTGGTGTTAGGATTCACAATCCCATGAGTTCCGAAGTCCCGACGAGATAGGGGACCATTGAAAAGTCAACTCACGTGCGCATCAGCATTTCGACATATCAGGACTCGAGAGTCTGAGAACCAAGTTCTTGGTATCACGAGTAGCGAATTTGTGATAGGAGAAGTCGCGATAGGAGAAGGGAGAGGTCATTGTGGACTTGCATCGACGTTCGGGATTTCGTAGGATCAACACCCGAGTGTTGATCTTTAAACTCACGAAGTCGCAAAGATCCGATCCTCAGAGAGAGAGAGAAAGGATCACACTGAAGAGAATCTGTGGGTGAATATTTCTCGACAGGGAAGTAGAAAGAGCATTGGAGCTCTTCGTGCTGAGAAGAAAGAAGGTCCTGGAGAAGCGGATGTGCCAGTGAGGGTGTGACTGTGTCATTGCACCTTCTGGCATCTCCCATGTGATGAAAATGATTAGTATGAGAAGCCAACTAAAGTGGAACTCATATCCTTGGTCTTGCACTTCCCTACAATCCAGTTCCAACTGGTTCACCAAGTACTTCACCCAATTCATTTGTAGGCCCTTCGTGCACTTCCCTATGAGGTCGACTACAAAACCAGTCACTTGGGTGGGTCAATTATTGTGAACTAACTTTCCTGTGATCATTTGACAGGCTAGGCGCACTGCGATGCTCTGGATAGAGGCTACCTTGTAGCCTCGCATGACCTTCTCTACATCGTCGTAAGTTTCCTTTATCCTCTAGGTGAGAGCGTAATCTGCGGTCTTTCCGAGGTATAAATCTTGTGGTTCAGGGCCTTGCATGCTTATCCCTATGATCTGATTGATCAATGCCAGATCCACTATGATGCAGCGGTTCAACCAGAAGTATCTGCCATGGTAAAAAAACATCAGTAGTTTGATGCATGCATTCACTTCTTGATGCCTTCTGAAGTGCGGGATATTCATGACGTTGAGCAGTGTGGACTGCACGAGGTTCATCGTCCATGATTGAGGGACAATCTTTGAGTTCTTTCCTTTTGTTCTAGTCAAGTACTTATGTGGGGAGAGCATGCTATAAACCTTCCGTTCATCAAGGTTGAAGTCACTAAATTTCAATGATGCGATCTTGTCTTGGTCAGCACGAACTGCACATACCCCTTTCGGGAGGTACGTTGTAACCAAGGTATACTCAAAATATCTGGGAACACTATCCTGATTTATTGCGCCACTCAGAGGGGATAGATAGGTGGGTAGTATACTCAATATTAACTTGGCATTAGAGAGATCATCCCTATGCTTAGTTCTCTTTTCGTCTACAAGCCGAGATGGTCCAGCTCGAGCAGTGGATGGGGATGCTTGCACTGTCCTAGTGGATGAATCCTAGATACCTTCAGAAATTGACATGACTCTCCCATCCATCAAGTCGATGAGTACTTCAGTTACTGATTCTTCAACTGCACTGAGTTTGACGGACATACGCACTCGGGATTTAAAAATTATCGGTGTCACATCTAACTCAGACACTACACTAGAATAAACTACAAGAGCACAATGATCTATGTATACAATTCACTTAGTCTGTAGAATCAAACTCTCAGTTAGAAAAACTGTTCTTCATGCATGGCGTGATGGGATAAGTAGGCAACTCGGTAAAAGTTCATTTGCAACAGTTATGAGCCTCTATTAACTCTTGTTCGAGCCGTTATGGAATGTTCCAATGGTCTGATGATGAACCTTTATTTCTTTTCTACCCGTTCGGAGCGGAAGTCGAATAGACATATTGGCCCTAATGGATATATTGCTTCATCATGGAGAAGTGCCATGTGTCGCTACTCTGATATCTCGATGAAGCTCCAATTCAACAAATATTCTTTCTGTGAAGTTCCCTCTAGAATATTCTATATCATTTCAATCTTATTCCTCTTCTTACTTATCTTTCTAGCCTTCTTTCTAGTAAGCTTCATCTCAGTAGTCCTTTTTCCATTCTGGTTCTCATCTTCTTTCGACATAGTCACTGTGTGTTGTGGAAATTCTTTCCTAGGGTTCAAGGGTAATACCTCTTATTTATCTCAGATAGGTACTTCAGTCTTCTGTGAGTTCTCTAATTCTCTTACAGCTTCGACATCTTGGTTTCTAGTGTCAAATAGCTTCGATTTGTTCTTTTGTTCTTCAATCAACTGTGTGATCTTTATGGTCATGAAATATTTTAATTCTTGTTTCTTCTTCTCCAAAACTTCTTTTTCTTCTTTTCGTCTGGCTTGATCTCCTTCAATCCAAGGTTTCCCTAGTAACATGGTAAACGGGGTATTTTCTTCAATAAATTTAATAATCTCAAAATCTTCTTCTATCAAAGTTCCATTGACGGTCATAGGTATCTGAGCGAGCCTTCCACACAGGTTTACCAGTTTTCCTGTGAATAAACCTAGTCCTCCTAATGAAGGAATCATAGCAGGCCTTCCTATAGCTTCCCAAGTTCTTTCTATCATAATATTGATGTGTGTTTCTTCATCTAGAACACAGTCGATATCGAAGTCTCCTATCCTTACTTCGATGCATTATTTTTCTTTAAATGTCTATAATAACCTAACATGTCTGTAGTCATTCAAGGTTTCTTTCATCTGTAGCAATAATTTCTCGGATCCTTTCTGGGATTCTTCCATAATCTTAGTTTCTTGATATTCCTTACGGTTTTCTTAGTTCAGATTGATTCTCTCAATCTTAGAAATCATTCTAGGGAAATCCAAAACTTCATTGTCCATAGCCTTACAACAGAGGCAACGAGGTCTTCCACCAGGGCATTCCTTAGCAAGATGTCTCGGTCCTCTGTAAATGTAACGTAGGGTTAATCCTCTCTTTCTTTTAAATGATCCCCGACCTTGTATGTACTGCGCACTAGGATCATGGTAGCTAGCCTACAAAAAAATCTTTCTAGGATCCTTTATCCATTCATTAGTCCAAACATTATTTCTATGCATAGGTATAACATATCTATCTCTATTCTTATCAGATCTACCCATATCAAACCTTCTTTCATCTATTAATTCCCTAGTTTTCAAACTAGCACCGACTTTATTAAACATACCTAGATCCATACTCTAGAAAAAAAAATTCCACTTATCTTACTTCTACAGAGCACAAAGCTTCCAGATCTAAAAATTTTAACTATTCTTACCTTTATCAGAGCACAAAGCTTTTATATCTTACCTCTTTTAATCAGACATCCTCACTTTTACCTTTCTTAGGATAGAAAGCTTCCAAATCTTGCTTCTTTCCATCAGATCTGACCTCTTTTCTTCATCATAAAGCTTTATAAATCGATTAGGGTACTGCGCACTAGGGCACAAATCTTCATACAAGGCTTTCAGGTCAACCTTTTGCACAAATCTTCTTCTTCTTAGTTCCCATCAATCACAGTTTCAGGTCCCGACAACGAAACCATTTGTTAGCATAGGCGCAGACCTAGGGTTCAATGCTACAACAATGCACCAACAAAACCCTAACTACCGACCCTTTCGACAACACCTACGAAGAAGATGAAGTCTCACTTGAGGTAGAGGCAGGGGTGGTTGCAAGACTCAGGTGTTAGCAACCTTAGCTGGGACACATATTTGTGATTCTAGTACTTAATAAAGCATTTAGCACTGTCAGTTCCTTAATATACAATCAGTAACCACTTCATTGGTAAAATAGAGTTTCACATCATTCACAATGATCTAAGGTATTCAAGCACTTAGCATAGGTAAATAGATCAGATCTAGTAGATGAAGCACTGAGCATATCCATAGATATCAGATCTAACATTCTACACATCATTAGTACTAAGCATAAGCAGATCTATCTAGTTATCTTAAAGCACTTAACAAAATAAGATATAAACACATTAAGACAAGCAGAAAGAAAGACAACACAATGTTTACATGGTTCACCCCCACCCTGGGGCTACATCCACCAACTCTTCTTCTTTATTTCCTTCTTCAATTGGTTACAAGCACATAGCCATGAAAACCCTACTCCACAGAGGACAGAAGATCTGCGTAGCTTGCTAAATCCTTCTTCCTTGTGCTACAACACTAAGCCTTCCACCGTTAGTTACAAACACTTGCACTTATCTCTGCAAGTCTCTCACAGTCATGCACAAAGCACTTATAACCCTACTTGCACTTAGCATACATCACATAGATGTTGATAGATATCTCTCTCCTTACATTTCCTAGATATCTATATATACATTACAAAATAGGCCTAAGCATGGGTAAAACCCATGGGCCAACATCCCATTCCCATTAAATATTCCCCAAAACACAAAAAGGGGCCCAAAAGGGGGCCTGAGATCCCATGATCTCTTATTCATCTTGTGCTCCTCCTTCGACAGGCTATCGAAGTCCCAAAATAGGTCAACATGACCAATAAACTCCCAAAACTTGGTCAAGGGCCAACAATCATATTTATCCTTAGAAATTCTAAATAATTGTTTAAGAGTTTATAGGGTTTGAAAATGGGTTTAATATTATTTTTAGCCAAAATTTTAGAGATTTGATTGGTAGTGACATGGATGTAGGGAAGAGAAATAAGAGTTAGTGGCTAGGAATAGGAGGATTCTTTTGGTTTGGGATATGGAGTAACCATTGGACATACAATATTTAGTTATGTTTCCTTTTTCTTTCTCTAAGAATTGGGGAGCAGAGATACATATTACTGGAGTAATTGTAGCTCTTAGAACATTGAATTTTTGTGTTGGACAATGATGGTATTGGGCATGAAGGTATCTATTTGTATGATTCTTCTTCTTATAAACTTGGTCACTGAGAGAGCCATCACGAAGGCGAGAGATAAGAATATCCAAAAGGGAAGGGAGTTATCTTTTTGTATTTCCATAGTAAAATGGATATGGGGGAAAATGCTATTAAGATGGTTAAGGAAAGAGATAAGGGAGGAATGGCCATGATGCTAGACAATGAATGTTTGATCAACAAATCTAAACCAACACTTTAGTTTGAAGTGAAATTTTTTTAGGGATAAAGTCTCAAAATATTCAATAAAAATATTAGGAACTATTGGGTATAAGGATGATCCCATGGTTGTACCTTCAATTTTTTCATATTATGTCCCTTTAAAAGTGAAGAAAGTATATGTGAGACAAATTTCAATAAGGTTAATGGTTTCAGGGTCTACTAGTTTGGAGGTCAAGTGAAATTTGTCATTTCTTATGTAGGTCAAGTGAAAATTTGTATTTCTTATGTATTCTCTATTATATGAGGTATTTTATTTTATCCATTCCAAACATAATTTATATCTTTTATTTATTTCAATTTTTGTGTATTTTTTCTAAGAGTTGCTTTGTGGGACCATGGTTCATTTAAGTATTCCATACTAGTATCACATGAGGTAAACTTGGTGCACATAATCTTCTCTTCACTCACACCAATTCCATCCTCTTTTCAACTTTCTCTACATGTGAGAACACTTGGTTATTTGATAAATACAAATTTGGTTGTGAGCTAAGAATACAAGCCAAGTTGAAAATAAAAGGTAGTTGAAGTTGGTGCACTAATTGAATAAATACAAAGTTGGTTGTGAGCTAAGAATATGACCCAAGTTGAAAATAAAAGGTAGTTGAACTTCTTGCATTAATTGGCTTTTAGTATTTTCAATGGATTCGAGGAAAAATGTGAAGTTGGACCATATGGTATTTTCCATAGAATATTTTCTCAACCAAAGTGAATAATTCCAAACTATGATGAAATTGTAGATATACCGATTTATAGTATATTGTACACACAATTCTTGGGTTATTGTAATCTTCAAAATTTAATTGAACATTTTACATATTGTATTGAAAATAAAAATTCATTAATGAATTCATATAAAAAATTTCTTAGTTTCCAGTGGTCAATGAAATGCAATTAAGACTCCTCAAAAATTTATTTTCTGCTATCACACCTATTCATAAAGCCACGCTTTTAGATGACTACACTAGTTCATGGTTTATTACAAATTGGCCAATTTCGGCTGAAGGAAGAAGTGAATTCACAAGTTATTACAAAACTGCCAACTATGGCTCAACGAAGAAGTACAATGGAAAGACAATTTTCATTATGAGTTGTTGTTCGGAAATGTTTTTGTTACACTTAGTTATTTGACTAAAGTTCTCAACAAAATTTACACAATAGACTTAGAATATGGATATGTAGCATTGATTGAAAATTTGGATCAGAAATAAGGATGAAGGGAAAAAAATCATTTACTAATAGGTTTTTTGAGTATTGGAAATATTTAAAAAAAAAGGGAATGGTGTAATGAAAAGAATCCGAACATTGACAAAAAAATGACTACGGGTGATTCCCAATCAAATGGGGATTGTGCTTGGAAAGGTGCATATCCTTAGTGCACAAGGATAAGTTACATGAGGATTATACACATACATCAAGCACATGGCTAGAAAAATCACCAAGAACATGATAATACAGTTTTTAAAGAAAGTAATTTCACCTTCACTAAGCAGAGGAAGTTGATAGGAGTTGGGCAAGGTTTCAAATTAGACTAAGTGTTGGGTGACTAGGATAAAGGATTTTCATAAAGAAAAATGGAAGGAAAACCAATGATGGGCCAAAGAATTGTAATAATATTGTTAAACTATTCGTCTTGACCTTAATTTATCAATCTAGGGATCTTCTTCTTTAATGAGGTATTGTGACTTATATGTGAAAATATAGTAGGACATTCTAATTTATAGACTTGATGAAGAATGTGTAACCTAAGTCTAGATTTAATTTTGTTGTCCCTTTCTTTTAAACATTGTTTCTCATGACCTTCACTATACTTTCTTAGGAGAAGCAAGAGAGGTTATAGAATTACTTTGTTGGTTGCTATATGTTGTGGATTCAGTGTAACCCTTAGAAAAACAATAATAAAATATTCAAAATAAATAAAGAGAAATAAAATTCATGGTACATCATTGGTGTCTAAAGACACCATTTCAAAACTTAAACACGTTTACTTATGATCATAATTCCACAATGTATAATTCACACTACATGTCATCATTATTTTGAAATGACCCATCGGGTCCTTTCTTTATAGTCTCAATATCTAACCAAATTCCTTGGAATGGAGAAGATCATGTCCACATACAACAATAAGTGGTCATATTTGACTCCATTAAATTTTCATTTTCTAGTTAAGTAGTTGAACCAATTCGAACTGAACATCCATGCATCGAACCTGTAGTCAAATTCTTGGCAGGTCTATTCATCAATCTACTATCTTTGGTTGCTAGTCGATTGTCCAACCAAAAGGCTAGTCAACTACGCAACCAACTATTGTCGTATTCTATTCGACAACTTGACCGAATGTCTCCAAATATGAGTGGACCATCTGAATGATTCTCTCTAGTATAAATATGTTGAACCAATAGAACTTGAGGTTCTAACATCCCATCCCCCCATCAACACATATCTCTCGAGATTTAGGAGGTGAAATTAAGTCATCAAAACACCACCGGATAATTGTAGTTTCATATCACAGAGTTTAACAAACTCATCTTCAAAAAATTGTTTGATAAAGATATCAACAATCTAATCATCAATTTTATAGTATAAAAGAGTGACAACTTTCTCTTGAATGAACTTCATAAAAAAATGAACATGAAGTTCAACATGTTTCCTTTTATTGCGAGAAACAATATTTTCAACAACCTTGATAACACTTTTATTATCACTGCAAAGAGTGGTCAAAGTATGGAGAGGAAACCCAAGTTCACCCAAGAGATGGTGAATCCAATCTGCCTCTATTCCTGCATTAACGGTGCCATGATACTCATCTTCTATAGTCAACAAAGATACTACCTTATATTTATTAAATGACGAAACCAACAGTCTAGTGTTAAATAAAAATAAAACAAAAAGCAGACTTCTGATAATCAGTGTCATCTACTCGGTTGGAGTCAGTGAAGCCAACTAATGTGCTTGAAATTCGATAATGTTTGATACCAAGGTGAGTGGTACCCTTGAGAGGATGGAAAATTATTTTGACATATTTTGAGTGGCTTTCTATGAGATCTTGGATAAATTCTAAGAAACCACACTAACAACAAAAGGGATGTCACGTCAAGTGTGAGTGAGATAAATAATAATATTGATAATGTGTAGCATCGACTTTAAGGGACTGACAGGTTTTATTTATCTTAACTCCATACTGAAAAGGAGTAGCACATGGATTCCAATATGTCATATTAAAACATGTCAAAATATCCAATACATATTTAGATTGAGAAAGAAATAAACCATCATGTAGAGGTAAAATTTAATGAATGTTCCATATAACTAAAAACATTGGGTGGGCAGAGGTTGTAGTGGATGTTATTTATCGGTGCTTTTATTTTCAAAATTCATCAATGCACTCTTAACCAACCCACCCTAGTGCATTAATATAACACAAAATGCATAGTTACCTTTACAACTATTTTTCCCCAGTGTGTTTATAATTATTATGCACTCGTTTTTCCTTTTTCACTAAGCACTAATTCTTTTTAGTTTGTGTATATATATTTTTTAGCCATGGTGCATTTAATATAGCATGTTCCCTAGTGTTTGTATAATTATTACATGTCAGTGTGTTTATTACCATGTGCACCAAAGGGTAGTCAAATTTTGAATATTCGAGGTAAGATGTCGATGCCATTATTTTTAATAAGCTCGAGTGTGTATATTATACTAACAACATTGGTTTGTACATTAAATTTATGATCCATATTTTATGAGGAGAACGAAATCAATACAGATTATTAAAATATGCTTAACATAGAATAACAGAGATACAATAAAATCAGTTTTCTATTCAATAAGGAAATAAGCTAAAACTGTAAAAAGTAGCGGAAAACAAGCTTGCTGGAATGGTGGCGGCTTATCTCTGAGAAGAGATGTGACGGTTGTGCTCATTCACAAGAATATGGTTACAATGAGGCTATGAAGCCCTTTCTAAAATAAATAGGAATGTCAAAAACCTTATACATCCAAAAACCTAACCGTAGAAGATGAAGCGCCAAAACTCATGTGGGCCCCATTGGGGTAAGTTAGTACATCAACTTCCCAGGGCTGTAACTTTTGCATACGATCTTTGTTTTAGGTTCATGATAGTCCGCTGGAAAGGTCTAACCGAGAAGAAAATTTTGCGACTATCCTATTTTAGTGCCTCCAACAGTCACCTGCCACAAATCCCCAAAAATGTCGTTTAGGGCCTCAAAATGGCCCCGAAAGTTTGGAACCTGAAAAACTGTCGAAAAACTGCCAAGGTGGAAAATTGTTTTTCGAGCCATTGGAATAGGTGCGTGGCCACCGATATCCACCTGGATCAATCCTCCCTCCTTAGGAAGGAATGGTATCCATTGTGTTGAGTTCCCTCATCATATGGGGAAAGCTCTGTTGAATTTGGCCCCGAGTGAACCACATGCCTTGGTGCAGGATTTGCCCTGCTTTGACGATGCGATAAAGATGGATCCTTTGTTGTCGAGTGCCCTTGATCTATGTGTCCACAATATGATCATTGGATGTCTATTGCATGAAGTCAGGGTTGATCTCTATTGGTTTCAATTTCTCTGTTATCTCTAAGGTGTCCAATAATGGTGGGAAATATGGCCGAAGGAGAGCCACGTTGAAGACTAGATGTAGACCAAGGAAAGGGGGAATGTTGGGCTCAAAATTATTGTCACCCACAACCTTGGTGATGATGTATGACTCATAACAGAGTGGGAAAATATTTCGATGGGGCTCTGTGATCTAAAAATGAAGAAGACATGTAATCTTGAAAATATTTGCAAGTAAAGTTTATGTGTTAAAAGTAAATGGATCAACTTTGCAACACATTATTAATAGGATTTACTTATTCAAGATGCATATAAACAACAACATAATCAATGAACATAAAACACTTAACACAACAAATGATAAATGAGTTCACCCCTCTCTTGGGCTACATCTCCTCGTCCAGCTTCTAATGGATCATTAGTATTATTTTCTCAAAGTGCTCAAAAAAATTCTTTATAATGCTCAAAATGACCAATAGCCTGCTCCAATGGCTTCAGAACATCCAAAAACCCCTAGTTGGGTTTTTTCGGCACCTCGTTTGGCCAAAAAACAAAGAAGATAGGCTTCCTTGAAGTCTCCTCTTCAAGCTTGTTGTCTCTGCAACTACAAAATGTACCTCCTATGGATCAACCTAGCCCACACGCAATTTAAAGCATGAAAACCTAGAACTGGGTGCAACCGCACCACCGGTCAAAACTATCAAACCGTTTATGCACTGGTCCTAACTACCAAGGCTCGTGGGCACATGACACTCATATGACCGCGCCAAGATACAACAGGGCTAATGGTTACATAATCGTTGGAACTGTATGTTAAAACCCATGCGCATTGATACAAGGGTAACATAGTAGACTGTGTGGACATATATCAAATGGTTACAATATATGGTTTATAATATATGGTTATGGTGGTAACCACCATAGCGTTGGTCGCATATGACATAACACATGACCATGGGCCGGAGCTTAGCCCTGACCTGATCCATGCCCATATATACCATATAAAAATGTTTAAAACATATATAACAAGGAACATACATGGACGTGTTGGTTGGGTAGCCTTTCCCAAAGCTTTACCCTTGCCTCGGAGGTCACGGGGTTGACTCCTGTTGAGTGCAAAGTTTTAACGAACAAACAAGTGACACGTGGCGGCCTGTGATTGGGCCACATGTCGCATTCCCATTCGCTTCCAACAAAACATGCAATATGCCAACTATCTGCCACATCAGTGTATGGTCTGCCATGTCATCCATACGGTCTACCACGTCATCGTTCGTACGGACTGCATGGACTTGTATAGTCAACATCCCTTTTTTTGCCTGTTTGCCATTTTGAACAGAACGCGATATCTCTCACTCCCGACGTCCGTTTGAACACAAACGAGTTGCGTTGGGTTTGTAACAATGAGGCCTATGCTCTCGTTCAATTTGAAGCGATTCCAAACACTTTGAATTTTTTAGCAAAATTTGATCCCCTGATCACACCTCCCCATTGGAAAGATTTAGGACCTCCAAAAGACTATATTCAGTCTATGTGAAGATGAGGGTATAGTTCCCTCACCCTTCCAACCTCAATCCACTTGGATTTGCTTGGATTTGTATCTTTAAGACCAACTCGAAGATACTCCACATTTCCTCGTTTTGAAGTTCGCATTCTCCTGTCAAGGATGGTGTCTTCATGCAGTTCTATAAGATAGTCTGGGGAAAATTCATCTATAGAAGGAATCTGAACATGCTCTCCATGATCATCAATCAACGGAGGTTCATACAATTTCAAATTCTCAACATTAACAACTACATACATTTGCATATAAGGAGGTAAATCTAAATGAAAGGCATTGTTACCAATCTTGTCGATAATCTTGAAAGGACCATATCAAATCGGTTTCAATTTTTTACCTTCTCCTTTAAGTCTCTCCTTACTAATGTAAATCCAAACTTCATCTCCAACATGGAAATTGTGATCAACACGATGCTTGTCATGTCTCGTCTTGTACTTGGCTTGACTCTTTTCCAACTGCTCTTACACCACCTGATGTATCGACTGAATTTGTTCTATGAACTTTTCTGCCCTATCAATGTCATATTGACCATCGATAGCAATATCCTTCCCAAAGATAAAATCTAAAGGAGATTTGGGAAAATAGCCAAAACATGCTTCAAATGGCGGCATTTGAGTCGAAGAGTGCTTAGCTCAATTGTAAGCATGTTGAATGTAGTGTAAATGCTCATCCCAAAGTTTAGGATGCTTGCTGCAATAAGAACGAAGAAGATGCACCATTGTTCGATTTACCACCTCTGTCTGACCATCTTTTTGCAGATGAAAAGTTGTGCTCTTTTTAAGTTTGGTGTCCATGAGTGCCCATAAACTCGTCCAAAAACTTCCAACAAATCGAGAATCCCGATCAGAAATAATGGATTTAGGCAATCCAAAATGTACCCAAACATTTTGAAAGAACATTTGTGCCATTTGTTCAGTTGTAACCTACTTTGTACAAGGCATCAAAATACACATTTTTCTAAATTGATCAACCACAACATAAAGATAATCATGATTTCTCCTAGACATAAGTAAACCACCTACAAAATCCATGGAAATACTTTCCCAAGGTTGAGAAGGAACCGGAAGTGGAGTATACAAACCCAACTTTCGATTGCTAGGTTTACTTGTGGAACATAATGAACATCCTCGAACATATCTCGAAACACTTTCATTCATTTTAGGCCAGTAGCAATATCTTTGCAAATTAGCCACTGTTTTGCCTACACCAATGACCAACAATAAGAGAAGAATGCACTTCTCTTATAATGTTGATTCTTTCCCCCTGTGGAATACACAACTTGCCAAGATGATACAAAATATTATCATGCACATGGTAATCCAATTCTTCAACATGGTTAGAGTGGCACAAAGTTTCATAT
>ML801701.1:72708-102717 GCA_009831015.1 Picea engelmannii | reverse complement strand
CTACAATATACCTCAATCTGACGTATCCAATTATCTAATTTCTCAACATTAACTTCTCCATTGTATATTGGCAATTCAAATTTAATATCAAGCTTTAATGAAGGAATTTGTGAAGGAGTTTTACCATGTCCCTTTGGAGAATTTGGAAGAGGTCTTAAACTGGTAGAAGAAGAAGAAGAAGAAGAAGAAGAAGAAGAAGATGATGATGGAGGAGAGGGTGGTGGAGAGGAACCATTCCCTCCATTTCCGTTTGGAGTTTTATCACCACTATCTCCCTTATGCTTTGAAGGGTTGGAGCCTTCACCTTGCAACCTTGTATTCCTTTCGATCAAGATCTTCATCATTTCTCTCATTTCCATGACAGCCTTTCTGAGATCTTCATCTTCTGCAGGAACATGTTCATGACTCTCTTCATGAGCCATACTTGGTGAATGCCTCCTTGAAACTTGCGGTGACAGAATATGTTTCCTCCTTGAAGGATGAGAACTTGGCTCCACAAGTTGACCTTCTCTTCTTGTGAGTTTCAACCTTGTGAGCATCAGAAAACAAAACACTTGCAAATAATCAAGTCTTCAAAAACCAGTGCTTTGATACCAACTTGATCTAAAAATGAAGAAGACTTGTAATCTTGAAAATATTTGCAAGTAAAGTTTATGTGTTAAAAGAAAATGGATCAACTTTGAAACACATTATTAATAGGATTTACTTATTCAAGATGCATATAAACAACAACATAATCAATGAACATAAAACACTTAACACAACAAATGATAAAGGAGTTCACCCCTCTCTTGGGCTACATCTCCTGGTCCAACTTCCAATGGATCATTAGTATTATTTTCTCAAAGTGATAAAAAAACGTGCTTTACAATGCTCAAAATGACCAATAGCCTACTCCAATGGCTTTAGAATGTCCAAAAACCCCTAGTTGGGCTTTTTCGGCACCTCGTTTGGCCAAAAAATGAAGAAGATAGGCTTCTTTGAAGTCTCCTCTTCAAGCTTGTTGTCTCTGGAACTACAAAATGCACCTCCTCTGGCTCAACCTAGCCCACACGCAATTTAAAGTGTGAAAACCTGGAACCGGGTGCACCCGCACCACCGGTCCGAACTATCGAACCGCTTACACGTTGGCCCTAACTACCAAGGCCCGTGGGCACATGGAAGTCATACGACCGCACCAACATACAACAAGGCTAATGGTTACATAACCGTTGGAACCATATGTTAAAACCCACGTGCATTGATACAGTGATCACATAGTAAACCGTGCACACATATATCAAATGGTTACAATATATGGTTTACAATATATGGTTACGGTGGTAACCACCGTAGTGCTGGTCGCATATAACATAACACATGACCATGGGCCGGGGCTTAGCCCTAGCCCAGTCCACGCCCACATATATGATATAAAAATGTTAAATACAATATTTAAAACATATATAACAAGGAACATACATGGGTGCGCCGGTTGGGTGGCCTTTCCCAAAGCTTTACCCTTGCCCCGGAGGTCACGGGGTCGACTCCTGCTAAGTGCAAAGTTTTAACCAACAAACAAGTGACACGTGGTGGCCTGTGATTAGGCCACGTGTCGCATTCCCATTCGCTGCCAACAAAACATGCAATATGCCAACTATCTACCATGTCGGCGTACGGTTTTCCACATCATCCATATGGTCTACCACGTCATTGTTCGTACAGACTATACGGACTTGTACAGTCAGCATCCCTTTTTTGCCTGTTTTCCATTTTGACTAGAACGCGATATCTCTCGCTCTCGACCTCCGTTTGAACCCAAACGAGTTGCGTTGTGTTCGCAACGACAAGGTCTACGCTCTCCTCTGATTTGAAGTGATTCCAAACACTTTGAATTTTTGAGCAAAATTTGATCCCATGATCACCCTGTAAGGCATTATTTTTGCAAATGCAACCAAAATTTTTCACCCGCATGAAACTTATGTGGCACCCGATGTTGATCATGGCATTTCTTGTACTTGGCATTAGACTTCTGTAGAATATCTTGAACTTGTTGGTGGATCTACTAGATCCGCTCAATGCTTTGGGTGGCTTTGTCATCTTCTAGAGGAGGAGGGGACGATTCAGCTGAGGTGGTCTCCAGTGGTAGTGCAACATCCATGGGGCCCAATTATTGGAATCCCAACCCCACCTATGTTGGAATATTGGTTGTTGTCATTGATGTCAATCCTAGTCATTGTTTTTGGACCGCAAGATTGATGAAAGTATTTGGACATGAAGGACAATGTACATGCAGAAACAAAACCCATGGATGGATAATATACAACATGTTGTTTCCGGTGGTAGGTGGCATGTCATGTGGATCCTCATGGTTGAGGAGAAATGAATTTTTGAAGATGAGAAGTGATTTGAAGAAGGAAGTACATGTAGGCCTTGAAGATAATTAAAGAAAATAATTACAAAATAAGAAAGTGTTAGTTCGGAACCTAATGCTAAAAGGAATAGACATAAATGGTATAAATACATATCATTATACATTCATTTGATACAAAAGTCAAATTTCAGAGGAAATCATAAATAAATAAGGTTGGATTTCAAGGGAGGATGAAGTCTTTTGGTGATGTGTTCTAAGGTATGTTATTTTTAGGTCATCTTACCATTTTCTCTATAACTTGTTTTATAGAACAATTGAGATGGTCAAATTGCTATGGTATTGAGAAGACATATCAAGGTACCTGTGGTAAAAGTTTCATCGCTTGATTCACTATAATTATGGATATACACTCTGTGGAAGATAGGGTTTTTGACCAATCATGAATCTAGTTAATAAACAAGTGTTCTGGGTAAAACAATCATAAATTATTCATAGAGAATCCAAATTAAGTGGGACCAATTTCATTGGACATATTGTGGACTTTGGTTTTTTGTGTGCGAGTTTCAAAATCGGATGTTAAATATTGAGCGTGGGGCATTCTGTACAAGTTATATCTCCTTAATAAACCATAATTGAACAAAGTCTACCATTGTTTCTATAACTTCTTTTTGGGGAGGATTCAAGGAATGAAACTTGGAGGAGTTTCAGAGAATACATTGAGTAATATTATCTACAAGATCAAATTATTCCAAGAATTGAAGAATTACAGAAGTTGAATAAGTCTCAAGAAGCATTATCAGGCTCTATGTGATGGTTGGTTGATAGTGATGATTTAATGTAAAGTTTTATTATCTCTCATATATTCTTGGGTGGAAGGAAGGGGCAAGGATGGAGTGTTAAAACCTCTCTTTATATTGGAGGATTGTATCTTCCTCTTGGAGGTTTATCCCTCCCTTTATATTTGGAAGTTGTAGCTACCTTTGGAAGTCATTACTTCCCTTGAACAATAACTATTGATTATTTCTCAGATATTATGCATGGTGTATTGTGGTGTATTTGTGTAACTCTTATACTATTGTTCATTTCTCATACTGATTCAGCCCACTCTTATAATTGAATCATTTAAGTATAAGTTGAAGAGGTTTTTAAATTGTACTTGATACTGATTCACCCCCTCTTAGTATCAACAATTGGTATCAGAGCGGGTTACCTTCAATATAGTTTAACCACTGGAAGGAAGATCTTAAGAAGAAATGGAAGAAAAAATTCCAAATGGGATTCCACCATTTGATGGAAGCAATTTTGAATACTGGAGTAATAGAATCAAAAATTACTTGAAAGCTCTCGGGGAAGATGTTTGGTTCTCATTTGCTTAAGGATGTAAAGATTTGAAGAAACCAAAGACTACAACTCAGAAGGAAGAAAAAAGGAACAACAAATTGACAATAGATACCATCCTAAATGGATTGACAGATTAAGTGAAATCCAAGGTGGGATCATTTGCATCATCAAAAGATCTTTGTTACAAGCTACAATACATTTATGCAAGGGAAGAAGCAAAAGAAGAAGAAGAAGTTGAAGAAAATTACAACATATCATATTTCAAAGAAGCAAATAGAGTTCAGTTATTTTGCTTTAATTGTGAAGTAGTAGGACATGTTGAATTTGAATGTCCTCATCCAAGGATTGAAAGAGATGACACTGAAGAAGAAAATCATGAAGAAGAAATTATTCAACAAGAAGATGAGAATCTTGAAAAATTGAAGCATGTTGAGATTGAAAATAACAAGCTCAAAGACACACATATAAAACTCAGAAGTGAATTGGGTAGTTGTGAAAAGACAGTTGTAATCTTGAAGAAACAATTAGAAGACTTTGAGAAGCTAAGAGAAGAAAAAATTTCCTTGAAAAATCTACTTGAAGAAGAATGAAGAATAGGAGAAGTAAGGAATATCCAAATAATGAAGAAAGAAGAAGATTGTGAGAAACTTGAACAAGAAGTTGTCTCATTGAGGAAGAGCTTAAGAAACTCTTAAGTTCCAAGAGACTTAACACATCTTGGATGCATGGGTGAAACGTCATACAAAGAAGATGCAAATACCAACAAAAAGGTTGAAGAAAGAGCTACACAGACAATTGATGAGAAGTGGACCAGGATACCAGAAACAAGGAATGATTACAAAAGAGATGAATATCCAGGAAGACTTCCTACCTTCAAGAATCAAAGAAGCTTCAATTAGTATGAAGGAAACTATAGAAGAGTAGATCATGAACCCATATGGACTACATCAAAAAGAATGACACTTACTCCAAGGTATCAAAATTTGTTTCTTGGTCATTTTTATACTTGCTAAAATTTTGGACATAAGGCAATTAATTGCAGAAACAATGAAAGGAACAAATACGCAAGAAACATGAATGGTGTAAATAGAAGATATGGAAATAATCATGGATTTGTCAACAAACATTACAATTAATTATCTTGGTCACAAAGCAGGAGATTGTAGATATATGAATGAAGATGTCTCTATGCCAACCACAGTATGGATAAGGAAAGATATTTCAAACAAAAAAGATTGTCGAATAGCATTAACCACTAAAGAATGTAAAGAAGAAGATGAATGGTACATAGACAGTGGATGTTCTTCACACATGACCGGGGATCAAGACAAATTCATCAGCTTGAAGAGAAAGGGTGGCAATGTTGCATTTGGAGATACTCATTTGCCAAAATACTTGGAGAAGGTGTATTAGAGATTGGAAGAAAAAATGTAAAAGAAAAGAATGTTCTATTGGTTGAAGAATTGAAGCATAATGTACTCAGTTTTAGTAAAATGTGTGATCATGGATACACTCTTACGTTTCACTTCCGAAAATGTAAAATCAAATAAAATAACTTAGGAAGATTGGTTGCAATTGCAACAAGAAGACCGAACAACATATACATCCTAGCCATGAATAAGAGAGAGAAGACAAAAGCCACACAAAAGGATTCCAAAGAAGAAAAGGTCCCAAAGACCAAAATTAAGGATGAAGTATTATTGAGTGCCACATGTTCAGGGGGAGAAGCCCCAAAGAAGAAGGTCACTTTATGCCATTGAACTCAGGGGGAGAAGCCCTACCCTTTGACATTGATTTCAAAGGGGTAGATAAATTGGGATCATGATGATAGGGGGAGCATGAGTTTTTCCATCAATGACAAAGGGGGAGATTGCTGGAAGATTGGTTGTTGTAATTGATGTCAACCCTAGTCATTGGTTTTGGACCGCAAGATTGATGAAGGTATTTGGACATGAAGGACAATGTACATGCATAAACAAAACACATGGATGGATAGTATACATCATGTTATTTCTGATGGTAGCTTTCATATCACGCGGATCCTCATGGTTGAGGAGAAATGAATTTTTGAAAATGACAAAGTGAATTGAAGAAGGAAGTACATGTAGGCCCTGAAGATAATTAAAGAAAATAATTACAAAATAAGAAAGTGTCAGGTTGGACGTAATGTTAAAAGGAAGTGACATAAATGGTATAAATACATATCATTATACATTCATTTTATACACAAGTCAAATTTCAGAGGAAATCATAAGTAAAGAAGGTCGGATTTCAAGGGAGGATGAAGTCTTTTGGTAATGTGTTCTAAGGTATGTTATTTTCAGGTCATCTTACCATTTTCGCTATCAATTTTATTCTAGAATGATTCAGATGGTGAAATTTCTATGGTATTGAGAAGACATATCAAGGTACCTATGGTAAAAGTTTCAGCTCTTGATTCACTATAATTATGGAGATACACTCTATGGAAGATAGGGTTTCTGACTAGTCCTGAAGCTAGTCAATAAATAGGTATTCCGGGCATAAAATTCACAATGTATTCATCGGGAATCCAAATGAAGTGGGACCAATTTCATTGGAAAGAGTACAGACTTTAATTTATTGTGTGTGAGTTTCATAATCTGATGTTAAATATTGAGCACTGGGAATTCTCTATAATTTTGCTCGCCTGAATAAACCAGAATTGAATAAAGTCTACCATTCTTTCTATAAATTCTTTTTGGGGAGGATTCAAGGAGTGAAAATTGGAGGAGTTTTAGATAATACGTTGAGTAATATTATCTATAGGATCAGATTATTCCAAGAATTGAAGAATTACAGAAGTTGAAGAAGTCTCAAGAAGCATTATCAGGCTCTATGTGATGGTTGGTTGACAGTGATGATTTAATGTAAAGTTTTATTATCTCCCATATATTCTTGGGTGAAAGGAAGGGGAAAGAATGAACAGGTCAACACTATATTGATATTGGAGGATTGTGTCTTCCTCTTGGAGGTTTATCCCTCCTTTTATATTTGGAAGTTGTAGCTACCTTTGGAAGTCATTACTTCCCTTAAACAATAACTATTGATTATGTCTCATATATTGTGCATGGTGTATTGTGGTGTATTGGTGTAACTCTTATACTATTGTTCATTTCTCATTGGATATAATTGAATGGTTTAAGTATAAGTTGAAAATGTTTTTAAATTGTACTTGATACTAATTCACCCCTCTCTCATTATCAACAACTTGAAAGGGGCTATGGCCAGTTGAGCTATGCAGGACTCAGTTGTAGCTATGTTGGAAATAAGGAAGACTCTCATCCCATGTACAAAGGTTTTTTTAATTGTAAATGCACATTATATGTACAACCATACAATTGACAACCTCAATTTAACCATTTGTTTGGGGGTGGAAGGCATTGGATTTGGTGATCTTGGTATCCAGCAGTGATAAGAGGCTCGACTAGAATGAGTTGAGGAACCGACTTTCACGGTCTGAGATAATGGTTTGTGGGATCCTAAAATGTACCCATACTCTTTCAAAGAAGAGCTTGGCAGTAGATTCTAATGTGATATTCTTCTTGCAGGCGGATAGAATCACCATCTTGGAAAAGCGATCAACAACCAAAAAAACAAAGTCATCTCCCCTCTTGGTGGACGGGAGGCCTGACATGTAGTCCATTGAGATCGATTCCAATGACCTGTTAGGAGTAGGTAGAGGGGCGTATAAGCCCTGTTTATTACCGATCAGTTTGGAAATAGCATAGTTGGTGCAGGACTCGATATACTTGCTGACAACCTCCTGAAGTTTTGGCCAGTAGATATATTTCTGCAGCACTGCCACTGTCTTTTTAACACCAAAGTGTCCTGCCACCCGACTGTAGTGAGATTCCCAAATCCACTTCATGCACTCGCTTGATGGAACACAAAGATGGACTAGATGGCACAACAACCCATCCTGAAGATGGAAATTAGTAACCACTGAGTTGAATCCAAACATTTGGTAGGTGGTGGAGAAGTCAGGGCCTGTCTCATAGAGGTGGGGCCATCCAGAGGTCTCATGGCCACAAGAGTCTAGCACCATGGTGAGTGCCATGACTGGAGGTCAGTTGAGGAAGTCAACAACTCCGTTGGTACTTCCTATTTTATACTTGATGTTGAGGTGGAACTGTTTTAAGTATGTTGACCACTTCTGATGGTAGTCATTCTGCAATTTTTCTTGGGTCTGTATGAACTATAGTGGCTTATGATCAGTGTGGATGATTGTCTCTTTCCTAAGAATGTAATGTCTCCACTGGCGACAGGCTTGCACAATGGAGTACATTTATTTGTCGTAATTAGGGTACTTACGGACAACAGATGATAGTGTCTGTAAGACCATAGGTTTTGAACGCCCATTTTAAATCATCTATTGTTACAATGCTGAGAGGCTAGAGTGCCCAAACAATTATTAAAAGGCCACTATGCCCAAGACATGTAATGTTTTTTATCATTATTAATAATAAATACATCATTGGCTACTAGTCAGACAAGGAATAGAGTTATATGGGGCTATGATTCCACAAGACACGGGGCATGAGGGGATAAATGTTTATTTCCTATTTTAATTACCCTTTTGTCTAAGGAAGGGGATCGGTTATGTGAGATTCTTGTGGAAGGCTAGGAGGTTCTTGATTCCCTATGAAGTTACTTAAACCCACCTATGGTCTGATGGGGGGTTCAACTAATGGCTTGTTCGCTAATTTCCTGAACGTCCATTCATTTCCCTCACGCACTTACATGAGTTCACTTACCCATCCATTGATCCATCTTCATCCACGTCTTAGCTGGGAAAAATGGAATCGAACTGTTGAATAATTAGCCACAAGATAGTTGGTTTTAATGGTCGCTAGTGTAATCCAACCATGAATTGAGGCTTGCATGTCTACGATGCATTGGCACGTTCTCTATTTTTCTCACAACTGTGAGTCCAGAGAGTTCCAACATTGAGATTCTGAACCAACTGTGTTGGAGGCCCTAGAAAAACAAAAGAGAAGGAATACCTGAGGGATTGTGTGGTAGAGAAGGGTGGAGGTCCATTCTCTTGGGTGGTACAGGTAGGGTAGAAGAGAGCTGGGTACTTGGATGGTTGTGGATGTTGGGAAACATGTGAGATCTTGAGGGTTGACTAGTTTGGGAACCCAAGTACACTTTGGGACCATCCTTGTGGATTCATAGCCCTGGCTAGGGAGTGACACTGTTGTTGAGATTTGGAGTAGTGGTGTCTATGGTTGGGTGGAATTTCCTTGGTCTACAGCCAGTTGGTGTCACCTTTTTATAAAGATAAGTGATCTTTGTTGTGATATTATTATCTATATATGAATGTATTTCCGATGTATATTTAATTATTGTTTAATTGAATCTTTGGACTATGCATGCTTACTGACTACTGATGTTCATGTCGTTAAAGTCTTTTCTTTTATGCATCCTTAAATTTTAAAAAGGTATCTGTAAAAGAAGAAGTCCAAGGGCGGGCTTGAAGGTAGCATACCTCGGCTTGTGCTAGCTGGGTATGTTATAGTTTGGTATAAAATCTTATGGTTGAAACACCGGGCTAGTATGGGTCGGGTCTGTTGGTCAGAGTCTCATGGTTACAGATTGAACTCTGATCGTGGAGTTGAAAATCTCAAGACGAATGGCATTGCAAAATCTACATAGGAGATAGAACACCAGAGACCCATTGTAAGGGGTTCAAAGGATTGTGACCATCCCCTTCGAATTCAGGAGAGATCACCAGTGTAGGATCAAGAGAGATCCAAGATCATTGGATCAGAGGACAAGTGAACAGAGGTTGTCCAATGAAAAGGAAGAAAGGGTTAAGGTCACCACTGTCATATCCCATTAGAGAGAGAGATCAACAGATAGCCAAAATTGCAGGGAACCAAGTTGCACAGGAGATAATTCCTCAAGGCAGTACCACAATCCAAACCACAGTTTCACCAAGGGGTTATGTGTCAGCATCAAGAGAATTGCAGGGTGAAAAGCAGGTTACTCTAAAACGTCAATGCGTTCCCCCACAAATTTAAAGGTAGTAAATGATGTGACATGTTAGGGCTCAAACATCGAAACTCTGTATAGCTGAAGTAGATCATGATCGTTGATCACCAAGAGGTACGTGTCAGTAGATCAATAACTCTAGAGAAATCTATTCGAGCGGGTTTTGGTTGAGATTTGAAACTCTCGAAGCCTAGAGATCTGGAGAACCAAAGTAAATATCAATCGTCCGATCATCTAAAACATATCTCAGTCACGAGATCATCCAAAGTAGATCTCAAGCGTCGGGTTGTCCGAGGTGAATTTGAGTCGTCTGATCTAGAAGAGACGTGCCATAAATCTATGGATTTTGGGTGAAGGCCCAAAGTAAGCCTCAACCGTCTGATTCAAGAGGACATGTGGTAGAATCTTGTGTACATTTAGGAGGTTTGAAGTTTGATATTTTTGAAACCTGAAGACCTGAAAGGATCTTGGCCATTGATTTGCCAAGATCCATGCGTCACCAGATCCATGGCTTCGGATAAAAGCCAGTGGGGCTAGATAAGTTTTGAAATTTGATATTTTCGAAGTCCGAAGGCCCAAAGTAAGCCTCAACCATCAGATTAAGGAGGATATGTGGTGTAGATCCATGGACTATGGGTGAAGACTCGAAGTGAATCTTAGTCATTCGATCTAGGAGGAAACATGGAAACATATTCGTGATTTTGTAATTCAGAGTTTAGTATAATTGGAAGTGTGCTAGTATGGAAACTCTCGAAGTCCCAAAGCCTGAAGAGCCTAAATGATTGGGCACAATGAAGTCACCTAAAGGTGATGTGGATCCTGGAATTTTCGAAGTGACGTGCCTTGCAGACGTCACCAGGGCTGATGTGGACACATGGGATGTGTGCCACGTGTCAGTAAGTTTTGAGCATATGGAGTATTGAAATTTCAGTTATAATGTGATACGTGTCACCCGCCTGATTGGGCCATGTGTCTGCTTCTAGTAATTCGACACGTGCTGACAAATCATGTAGTCCAGAAACTAGGCACCCTAGAGGGGAAATATGTTATAGGTTTCGTTGGGTCAAAAACTCCTGAAAAGTCGAAGGCCAGAGTACATATCGACCATTGATTCCAGAAGAAACACATCGAAGGATCGTCGACTTCGGGTGGAAGAAATCTAGGATAAAGTGTAGGAGAAAATTTTGAAACTTCCGAAGCCTGAAGAGCTGAAGCAATTCACAATCACTGATCTCTAGGAGGACACCCATCGGCAGATCATGAACTCTGGGTAAAAGAGTTCTGGGAGGAGGCAAGTGAGGAAAGTTGTGATTCTTGAAGCGTAGATTCCCGAAGTGGATATCGATCATTCATCGTGAAAGAGGATGAGGACCATTGATCCGGTCCTAGTTGAAAGTTTTGAAGTCCCGAAGCTCTCAAAAATCACTTTTTCAGCTAAGCATAGGGTCATGGCCATGGTCATATGCATATTGTGAGATGAGGAAAGGAGGGCTAAGGGTTGAATTGGTTGTCTTTGAGACAAAAAAGTGCAAAGGAAGGATTTAGTCACAATTTCTAGTCATGGTCACCTGGGAAGGTGGTTTGAAGGAAGCACCTGTGCAAGATGAAATTATTTGTCAGCTAAGGATAACATGACACTATTATTTTCGGAGAATGGGGATATGATCTCCATGAACAAAAAAAATAAAAGAGACCTATATCATGGTTTGGCAATTTTGTTTATCATATGCATAATTCTAACAAAATGGTCTCTTGAACATTTTGCAGAATTAAGGGGTTTAAACGCATCAAATCAGGGTGCGTATTGAGGAAATGGAAGAATGTGAGGGAGCCTCCAGTCATGATAAGGAGGCCGAAGGAGAGAATACCAGAGTTGGTAATGCAGAGACAAATTCCAATGGACGTAAGGAAAAAGGAGAGCAGGAAACGTTAATAAAAATGGTAAGAAGCCTGAAGATGGAAGCAAAGAGATACAAAGTAGACAACAAGAAACTTATGAGAGAGAAAATTAAGATAAATGCTCGAGTGTTGCAGAGCTTAAATCAATTGCAAAGACAAATGAAGAAGGGATCAAACTCAAGACAAGAATAATAAGGCAGGTTCCATGAAATAAGGGATGATCATGGAAGAGCTGGTTATTCTAGAAGTGATAGCAGAGCTCATGGACACCACTCACCTCCTTACTCAAAAAGAAAGTTTTATGCATAGAAAGATCCCATGAGCAGTCCAAATGTGTCTCCTATCAGACACCAAAGAAGGAAACAAGAGGTAGATATTTTGCAAGGAGAGCTGAGGAAGATCAAGCCACCTACCTTTGAGGGTGAAAGAGAAAGGGAAGATGATGTCAAAGCATGGTTTCTTGGGCTCAGGAGATATTTTAAGTTGCATAACTATTTGTCCAACCTAGAAGCCAGGATTTCCACCTACCATTTACGCGGGAAATATGCAATGTGGTGGTACCACTTCAAGTAAGTGGAACATGTTAATGAAAGTAGGATCATTTGGAAGAAGTTCAAGAAGTACTTCCAGAAGGAGTACCTCTCACAACATTTCTATGAAAATAAAATGCGGGAGTTCTTTGAACTCCAACTGGGAAGCATGACTATGGAAGAATACGAGAAGAATTTCTCGGGATTATTAAAGTATGTTAGGTTAATTAGTGATGAGAAAGTGAAAATACAGAGATTTCTAAGTGGGCTTCCAACATTTTATAAGGAAAATATCAAGTATGATGAACCCAAGACCTTGACTAAGGCCATCAGGAAGGATAAATACTTGTATGAGCAAGGCTAGGGGAAAGAATATCTACAAAAATCTTGGAAGGACAAGAAAAATGTGAAGTTCGATCAGAGGAGGAAAGGATTTAAAACTCCCTTCAATAGGAATGAGCTTAATAGAGATCATCAAGATCAGTATGCTAAGGGATATTCCAAGAAAGAAGATTCCTTGGGAAAAATGGGAAGACCACCAATCCATTGTTGGGGATGCAAGGAACATCACCTGTACAAGGAATTCCTACAGAGAAAGGATAGAGTGAAAAATGTGTACAACATCCAAGACGATAAAACAATCGAAGATATGGGAAGGATATATGAAACTTTAAATGATCAACAAGCAGAGTACCAGTCCAATATGATTGAGGTGGAAGGTAAGATCATAAATCAACATGTTGTTATTTTGATTGATTCACGAGAAAGTCATTGCTACATTGATCCTAAGATAGTGGGTATATTACATTTGGAGAAAAGTAAACTTGGAAAAGAAAGTTTGGTTTAGTTAGCCACTAGAACCAAAAGAAGAATCCATGATATGGTCATAAGTTGCTCCATAAGTCTTAATGGCGTGAATACTAGTATTGATCTAAATATCATACCATTGGGGTCTTATGATATTTTTATTGGAATGGATTTGTTGGACAAGCATCATGTTGTCCTAGATTGTCATAACAAGACATTTACATGTCTTGATGGAAATGGAAAACATAGGATTGTGAAAGGAGTTCCAAGACCCATCTCTATAAGGGAGATTTCAGCCTTACAACTAAAAAGATGCTTCAAGAAAGGATGTCAATTGTATGCAGCTCATGTGGAAGAGCCAGATAATACAAAGGGTCCAAGCCTCGAATATTTCTCACTACTATAGGAATTTGAAGATGTATTCCAAGAAATACTTGTATTGCCACCAAGAAGGGAGAGAGATTTCTCAATTTATTTAGTGCTAGGAGCTTCCCCGATGTCAAAAACACCTTACAGAATGAGCACACCAGAGTTAAAAGAATTACAAATGCAGTTGGAGGAATTGTTGAAGAAAGGGTACATACGTCCAAGTGTTTCACCTTGGGGAGAACCAATACTTTTTATCAAAAACAAGGATGGAACCTTGAGGCTATGTATTGACTTCCGACAGCTGAAAAAGTACACTATAAAGAACAAGTATCCTCTACCCCGAATTGATGATGTCTTTGATCAACTGAGAGGAGCAAAGATATTCTCAAAGATTGACCTGAGGGAGGGATACCATCAAGTAAGAATCAAGGAAGAAGACATTCATAAGACAACCTTTAGGACTAGGTATGAGCATTATGAATTTGTAGTGTTGCCATTTGGACTGACCATTGCACCAGTTTTCTTCATGTGCTTAATGAATGGCATATTCAAAGATTATTTGGATAAGTTTGTCATAGTATTCCTGGATGTCATACTTATCTATTCTAAGTCTGAATAGGAGCATGAAAATCACTTAAGACTGGTATTGCAAGTACTGAGAGAACATCAGTTGTATGCTAAGTTGAGTAAGTGTTATTTTTATCAAAAGCAGATCCATTACTTGGGACACATTATTTCAGAGTAGGGCATAGCAATAGATCCAAAGACGATCGAATCCATTAGAGGATGTCCAACACCCAAAAATGTGTCAAACATCAGATCCTTTATGGGATTAGATGGCTACTACAGAAGGTTTATAGTAGGGTTCTCTAATATTTCTCATCCCATCACTTCTTTGCAAAAGAAGGGAACTAAATTTGAATGGACACTCAAGTGTGAAAATAATTTTATTCTATTAAAGGAATTACTTACTAGTGCACCTGTGTTAAAGATTGCTGACCCAAATGAAAGTTTTTTGGTATGTGCAGACACATGTAAGGAAGGACTTGGGGGAGTCCTCACACAAAATGGACATGTCATTAGATATGAGTCTAGAAATCTTAAGGAACATGAGAGGAACTATGCCACCCATGACTTCAAACTTGTTTCCATTGTTCACGCCTTGAGGATGTGGAGGCATTATCTCATGGGGAAGAAATTCAAATTAAGGACATACCACATTGGCCCGAAGTATGTTTTTGAACAACCAACCTTGAATGCCAGGAAAACGAGATGGCTGGAATTTATAAGCGAATATGACTTCGATATCAAGAATATGAAGGGAAAGGAGAATAAATCCATTGATGCACTTAGTAGAAGAGTGCAGCTCATGCATGCTACTGCTATCAGTATGCATCAGTCATACTTGAAGAGCATAATTTTATATGGTCTTGTTACAAAACAACACTACCTATAGGTAAAGGAAAACTTACAACAAGGATATGTACAACATAAAGTAAAGGAGTATGAGATAAAGGAAGACAAATTACTCATGCATAAAAATAGAATCTATGTCCCTAGTTCTGAAGAACTGAGGAATTTGGTACTGAAGGAAATGCATGACGTTCCTTATGCCGGACATCTCAGTTACTAGAAAACAATTACAACAGTAAGAAGCCAGTTTTTTTGGCCGGGAATGAAGAAGAATGTTGTTGATTACATCGCTCGATGTATGGAATTTCAGAAGGTGAAGGTTGAGCATAGGCACCTAGCGGGTTTGCTACAGCCATTGCCAATCCCAGAGAAGAAAAGGGAAGTGATCACCATGTATTTCATCACAGGATTACCCAGAACGAATAAGCGACATGATTCAATCATGGTGGTGGTTAACAAATTAACATAGTCTGCTCATTTTGTGCCTATGAAGACAATGCATACAATGACTAATATTGCAGAAATTGTCATGAAGGAAATTGCTAGGTTGCATGGGATACCTAGGACAATTGTCTCGGACAGAGATACGAAGTTTACCTCCAATTTCTACAGGGGATTGTTTAAATTATTTGGCACAAATCTAAACTTTATCACATCATATTATCCCTAGACAGATGGGAAAACAGAGAGAGTCAATCAAATAATTGAAGACATAATGAGAGTGTATGTGATGGATAAGACATCTAAGTGGAAAGATTACTTACACTTGGTTGAGTTTGCATATAATAATGGGTATCAAGATTCATTGAGAATGAGCCCATTTGAAGCCTTGTATGGTCGGAAATGAAATACTCCAGTAAGCTGGGAAAACCCAACAAATAGAGTGGTACTTGGGTCAGAGTTGCTCAAGGACATGGAAGACCAGGTGGTCAAGATTAAGCAAAATTTAAAGGCAACACATGATAGACAGAAATTTTATCTAGACAAGAACAAGACAGCTAGAGAATTTAAAGTTGGGGAGCATGTACTTTTGAAAGTGAAGCCCAATAAAATCTCTTTCAAATTGGGTAGTTGTACAAAGTTGGCAACCATATTTTGTGGTCCATTTGAAATATTGGATAGAATAGGGCCAGTTGAATACATGTTTGCATTGCCTTCTTCCATGAATGTGCATAATGTATTTCATGTATATTTACTAAAGAAATGTGTAGATGATCCTAACCATGTTATTGATTGGCATCTGATTCATGTAGAGACAGAGGGAGATTTTCAGGTTTAGCCAGTGCGGTTATTGGACAAAAAAGTCAAAATGCTCTGAAATCGAGTTATAGGTATGGTAAAAGTTTAGTGGACCTAATACGGTCCTAAAGATGCTACCTGGGAGCATGAAGATGCCATGCAGGCAGAGTACCCACAACTTTTTGAAAAAATTTGAGATTTTGATCTCTATTTTGTATATGCACTGAGGACAATGCCAAAATAAGGAGGAGGGGATGTAACACACCATGTTTTGAACCCACATTTTAAATAATGTATTGTTACAATGCTGAGAGGCCAAAGTGCCCAAACAATTATTGAAAGGCTAGTGTTCCCAAGACATGTAATGTTTTATATAATTATTAATAATAAATACAATGTTGGCTGCTAGATGGACAAGGAATAGAGTTATAGGGGGATATGATTCCACAAGAGAGGGGTCTTGAGGGGATAAGTGTTTATTTCATATTTTAATTACCCTTTATCCAAGGAAGGGGATCGATTGTGTGAGCTTCTTGGGGAAGTTCAAGAGGTTCTTGATTCCCCACGAAGTTACTTAAACCCACCTTTGGTCTGATGGGGGGTTTGACTAATGGATTGTTTGCTAATTTCCTATACGTTCATTCATTTCCCTCATGCAGTTCCATGAATTCACTTACCCATCCATTTATCTATCCCCATCCGCGTCTTAGCTGGGAAAAAAGAAACCAAACTGCTGAAGAATTAGACATGGGATAGTTGGTTGTAATGGTCATTGGTGCAATCTATCCATGACTTGGGGCTTGCATGTCTAATATGTGTTGGCTTGTGCCCTCTTTTACTCACAACTACGAGTCCTGAGAGTTACAACATTTATATTCTAGACCAGCTATGCTATAGGCCCTAGAAAAAAAAAAGAGAAGTGTCGCCTGCGGGACTGCGTGGTAGAGAAGGGTGCAGGTCCATTCCCTTGGGCCGTAGAGGCTGGGTGGAAGAGAGTTGGGTACTTGGATTGTTGTGGGTGCTAGGAAACATGTGAGAGATTGAGATATGACTGGTTTGGGAGCCCAAGCACACTTTGGAACCATCCTTGTGGATTCATAGCCTTGGCTCAGGGGTGACACTGTTGTTGAGATTTGGAGCAGTGGTGTCTACGGTTGGGTGGAACGTCCTTGGTCTATATCCAATGGGTGTTTCCTTTTTATAAAGATAAGTGCTCTTTGTTGTGATATTATTATCTGTGTATGAATATATTTCCGCTATATATTTAATTATCGTTTAATTAAATCTTTAGACTATGCATGCTTGTTGACTACTGTTGTGCATGTCGTTAAAGTCTTTTCTTTTATGCATCCTTAAATTTTAAAAATGTATCTATAAAAGAAGAATTCCAAGGATGGTCTTGAAGGTAGCATACCTCGGCCTGTAGTGGTTGGGTATGTTATAGTGTCTCACTATGATATTCCATAGGGTGGTCATGTTGAGTGAGAACGACGCTCACAACATAGTCTGAAGCATCTGTCTCGATCTTAAAGGGATGTTGTAGGTTTGGTAATGAATGTACCGGGGATGAGAAAAATTACTTCTTCAAATCATCGAAGGCTTGTTGTTGGGATAGGCCCCAAAAAAAGGTTTCCTTACCTCTACCGCTATTTACTTGGCTGAGGGCCCATGCGATATGAGAGAATCCCAGCACAAACCTGTGATAGAAATTGGCGAGGCCCAAGAAGCTCCAAAGTTCAATGAGTGTGGTTGGGGATGGCCAGTCACGGATGACATGGATCTTGGATAGATCCACATGCACACCATGTTGATCAACAATGTAGCCTAAGTACTAGACCATTTCCATGTCGAAGGAGTATGTTTCCAAGTTTTGCATATAGTTTGTGTTGCCGCATGGTGTGTAGAACCTGTTGAATATGCTGCAAGTGTTCCACCCAAGTATTCATGTACATGAGGATGTCATCTAGATACACCACTACAAAATTATTGGTGAAGGGTCATAGGATATAGTTCACGATCCTCATAAAATTTTCTTGAGATTTTTTCAAACCAAAGGGCATGACCAACCATTCAAAAATACCTTATTTTGACTTGAAGGTAGTCTTCCATACATATGTATTTTCTATTGGGACCTGGTGGTAGCCAGACTTTAGATCAATATTACTAAAGTATTTGGCGCCTGTGAGCTAATAAAAGAGGTCATCGATTTGGGGAATTAGGTACCAATTTTGGTTTGTGATTTTATTTAGGGTCTTATAATTAATGTAGAGTTGTTGGGTCCTGTATTTATTCTGCACCAACACGATTAGGCTCCCACAAGGTGATGAGTTGGGATGGATGTTCCCCTTGTGGAGAAGTTCTTCGATCTACCTCTTGATCTCCTCATTTTCTAATAGATAGTGGTGGTAGACTGGCCCATTGGGTAGCGATGTGATTGGGGTCATATCGATGGGATGATTGACCTAGCAATGCAGAGGTACCATGATAGGAGAGGAGAATAAATCTAATTATTCTTCCATGACCTTATCCAATTGCTTCTATTGTGTGGATAGATAGGTCGCAGAGGCCCTGGATGTGGCTGTGATATTTCTCTCACTCTAAGAGAGAATCATGAAGAAGACAAAAATCTTGGTCTGAGAGATGACCTTCCTGCATTGCTCGGAAGAGATCAAGGAAATAGCACTAGGAGGGACTGCCACAGGTATCCTGTGCAATTTCCTATTCAAAGTAATAATAAAACTATGAAGACTAGACCCATATACAACATGATGTTTCCATAAGTAAGTTTGGCCCAAAATAACATTACAAACTTTGAGAGAAGAAACATCACAAACTACCTCATCTTTGAATTGATGTTCTATGACAATAGGCATTGTTGGTTGATGCGAAGATCGCTTCCTTGGTGGAGCCATATAATGGTGTAGGGTTGTGGGTGCAATGTTGTTGGAAGGGCCAATCGCTTGACAAACTCTGCTAAGATGAGGTTCTTTTGGCTACCGCTATCAACGATGAAGTGCAGCGGGGTGCCTTTTACCCACATCTTTGAATGGAAGAGGTATTCTCCTTATTTTGGCTCATCTGGTTTACTAGGCTGGAGCTTGATGGTAGCAACGGTGGCATTGGGTTCTGTATCAATGATCTGTCTTTCCCTTTCTTGTTCTGAATCAGAGTCAGAACCCACATTTGATTCAGAGGCTTTCACTTCTGCCACCAACGACTGCTTTGAGCAGCAATCAACAATGTTATGCCAAGGGCTCTTATGGAAGTCACACCACTTCCTAGTATCTTTCTTTGTATTTATGGTGTAATTCTTTGCTTGCATCTTGGATTCCCTATCCTGATACTATCCATATTTTTTCTTTCCTTTTTTCTATGGGTTGGGGCCACCCTTTCCTGGCTTTTGATGTGAGGGGTTCCCAGGCCCAAATTGCCGCGTCTTTATTTGAGCTTCTGCTCAATTTTGACGGCATATTGGTAGGCCGTTACCAAGGATGATATGTCCATAAATTCCATTTCGGTCTGGATGTATCTATGCGTAGCACTGTGATACTTGAACACCAGATGTCTCTCTGAATCTTTGATACCCAACTTGGTTGCAAGGTATGGAAGATATTTGTGAACTCTGGCACTGATTGGTCTCTTTCTTGTTGCAGTGTGGTTCCAGGTGGCCACAACTACAAATAATGATGGTTTCTCTATTTCCTTGTTCTCACATAAATTTTCCCACCAATCTTTGACATGGGGAACCGATTTGAGAAGCGCAAAAGTAATATTTTCTCTATTCGAAAAGTTAAGGACAAAAAAATACCCTTCTAGTAGATTCAACCACTTGTCTACAACATTTGTTTCTATATGGCCTTCAAATACAGGAATGTCGAATTTGATTTTTACCTTGNGCACCTCTACTCGAAGAAGATGCGTCGCCTATTGGTAGCCGTCGAAGGATTTGCATGAAACTATCCATCATATCGTTCCTCTGTTGTGTGAGGGATTCCTCAAGAATTGTTTTGAAAGGATCTCATGTACCCTCATATTTATTTTCTCCTACCATGAGAGGTCGCTTGGGCATGCAAGATATTTTGTCCTCGCTTGGGCTTGAGACCCAATTCTTTGTATCATGACCTCATTGCGGACATGCATTAAGACGACAAGGAGCAGACTGCTTTGATGCCATTGATCCATATTTTATGAGCAAAACGAAATGAATACAAATTTTGAAAATATTCTTAACACATAATAACAGAGATACAATAAAACTAATTTTCTATTCAATAAGGAAATAAGTTGAAACTGTAAAATGCAGTGGAAAACAAGCTTGTTGAAATGGTGGTGGATTGTCTCTGAGAAGAGATGTGACTGTTGCGCTCATTCGCAAGAATATGGTTACAATGAGGATCTTAAGGCCTTTTTACAATAAACAGGAATGTAAAAAATCCTATACATCCAAAAACATAACCCTAAGAGATGAAGCGCCAAAAGTCATGTGGGCCTTGTTTGGGAAAGTTAGTGCATCAACTTCCCGAGGTCGTAACTTTTTCATATGATCTTCGCTTTAGGTGTACGATAGCCCTTTGGAAATGTCTAACCGAGAAGAACAATTTTTGACTGGCCCAGGTTAGTGCCTCCAGCAGTCACCTGGGCCCCAAATCCCCAAAAACATTGTTTAGGGCCTCAAAACGACCCCGAAAGTTTGGAACCCAAAAAAATGGCAAGGTGGAAAACTCTGTTTTGAGCCAGTGGAATAGGTGGGTGACCACCAATATCCACCTTGATCGATTTAGAGCCTCATTGCATATAATAAACATAATGCATTAGTGTGTACATTATATTTAGTTCCCCAATGTATATTTTAAACATGAGCACTGTAAATTTTTGAAACAATAAATATTTTGTATGCTATGTCATTTATGAAATAGTGTTTTTTCTCAATAGTTTGTACTAAAAACACACCACTTTCTATATTATGGGACACATTGTCTAGTGAGTTCATAAGAATATAGTCCATTGATATGTATATATTTTAATTAATTGTTTTTTTAATAAGTTTTCAATTAATCATTTCAAAATTAAATATTTTTATAATAATATTGTTTTATATTCTTTCTATTTTGTTTTGATTTAATGATTTCATTAATGCATTATCCAATGAATTACACCTATGTTATTTGTAACAGTGTAAATCATCGACATATTAATTATTCAACGATGCATCATTTTACAACATTCGACAATGCAATAAAGTAATAAACCCATTTTATTATGTATGAATAAGAGACCCATTGTCATACAAAAATGGGACAATGTGAAGGTATACAATAATAGAATTACGACTGATTTGTAATTATTACACTTATTGGTAATATGTCCTCATGTAATTGTGACAATATGTCAAGGAAATTAAACAAAATCCCTGATTTTCAGAGACAAATATTCCAAAACATAAAACTTGTAGTAACGTTCAATTATATTCATTTTCATTCATCAATTGAACTATTATCATTCCTCGATTTGTGTGTATTCCTCATTTATTCATCATTTTTAGGTGATATTGTACTTTAGTTATTTAACCTAATGTTTTCTTGATCAACTTGTTTTTTATGTTCTGCCTCTTCATCTTCCATCTACAAACATAGAAATAAATTGTAATAGGTATTTCCAAACACACACACACATACATATGATAGTGTAAATAAAAACATACCTTAGCACCAAGTCTTTCATAAAAAATACACATTTTTTCGAAGCCATTCTTCGTGGCTTCTCTTGTATTTCCCTTGTTCCATATTTTTTTCCTTCATGTTTAATAAGCGATGACAAAGTAAAGTTGTTATAATTAATATAAAGGTTTCTTATTATTTCATTAATTATAAAACAAGGGAAGTTAAACAACATAGCTACTTACAAATTTTTCAATTGAACTTTCAAACTTCAACATATAATCACAACTCATACTTATTCCAATTTTTATCAAATCATGGGTTGGATCCTCTTTATATGTTAGCATCTATTAGAAGACATCCATGTACAAGTGTAAATTATTGTTTAAATATAAATATCACAACAAACATGAAATATTAAGGAAGGAAGAAAACGTAAATACTCACAAAGTTTGTGATCAACGCTTTTATTCCTCATCTTCCTATCTTATGTGTTCAATGGGTTCTATTTTTTTTCTTTTTTGAAGCAAAACAATTGAAAATTATTATTTCATGCAATAATTAAATTCGATGTACATAAAAGAATAAATAAATGATTATAGACCTATGATGCACATTATAGTTGGGATGGATCCTCTTGCGAAGGAATTATTTCCATTTATTTTACCATCTTCTTCTACACTTTTTCGGATATCCCTACTGATATGTATTGGTTTTCCCCTTCTTTGTCCCTTGGAATTTTCAAAATCTCCCTAAAACAAAAATATTATGAATCATAACATATAGAAACTCTATAATTTTTTACAAAATAAGATATTTGTTCGTATCGTAACTTAATATGCAATGCCGATGTCAACCATATGTACATGCACTGGGGAATAAACCTATTCACCGATGCTTCAACCATATTTATATGCAATGGAATATTATAATAGTGTCATTACGAATTTGAAAACATTTTACAAATTTTTGTATTCAGTGAATGATTTATGATTTAAAAAAAACACGTTCCTCAGTATTGTTTATTACACACTATAGTCCCATGAATTTTTTTACGACATGGAGGTTTCCATCTAAAAAAATATATTATTTCCATTTTAAACTCAACAACGCTCAATGTAAGAAAATGTGCTCAAGTTCTTATCTATGTACAATGTGCACCTTCGACTCCAAAAAGTTCATTTTTAAATATTATTTCTAATTTAAATTAAGAAGTATTATTGACATGAAAATACACATTGATGCTCTTCGTGTCAGACAATTGGATTAGGTTGATGGATAGTTGGTATGGATTTTTTGTTTTCATTGATGTCAACTATTGGAGAGTGATATTGTAGATTGATGTCAACCCTTAGTGATTGATGCCAACCCTTGGAGAAAGTATGGTAGTGAATTCCAGTAGCACAAATGTTTGAGTAATGGACCCAAGTTTGTTTGATGTAAAGATGAGTCATTATTGTCTTGTCATGGTTGATAATAAGTATAGATGGATGAACTCCAAATTGGTCCCCTTATGGTGAAAGACCTCATGGGAATATGCTTTGCGCATTGAGTTATCCTAGAAGTATGGTTAGAGAACCCATGATTATTTATGGAATAATGAGATGAAGATCAGTGAATTTGTCAGTGAAAATATCGTATATGTATAGTTCTTGTCATGCCATTTCCATTGGTATGTGGAACGTCACATAAATCCTTACGGTTAGAGAGTTATGTCCATGAGAAGTTGGAGAAGCCAGGTTTGGGTAATGGATCCATGTTTGTTTGATGGATAACTGTATGAGTTTTGATAAATTTTCAGGTAATACTATTTTATATGGATAGTACATGTCATTCCATTTCTGTTGGTATGTGGAACGTCACATAACTCCTCACGGTTTGAGAGTTATGGCCTTACGAAGTTGGAGGACCCTCATATGTCATCTAGAAGCCCTAAAAGGTCAAAGTAGTCAAAGTGGTTTAAGAGATTTTAAAGTTAAATAATAAAGTGAAATGATGATTGCACTATAATTCAAAGTGAATACAAAATAACTTATTTAAATAATAAATTTAATGGAGAAATTAGAAGTGGGTTAACCCTAAAATAAGGAAAGTGGGCAAAGTGACCTAGAAGATGTTTTGAAGGAAGCTACTTGGAGAGTATAAATAAGAGGCAAGCCTCTCTAATTTTAAATCACACTTGATCATATTGAATATATATAGGTGTCTCAGGGAACCAAATGATATCTAAACCAAATTTATGAGGAAAGGTGAAGAAAAGAAGGCCCAAATTCAAAGAAGGATAAATTCCTTTGATAATGCTTTCTAAGGTATGTTATTTAAACACCATCTCACCATTTTCGCAATAAATTTTAATCTATAATGATTATTACCATGAAATTTCTACTACATTGAGGAAACATATCCAAGTATCTTTGGTAAAATATTCAGCTTGTTGGTCATTGTAGTTTTTTCATTACACTCCATGTAAAATAGGGTTTGTGGCTAGTCCTGGAACTAGTCTAAAACATGTGTTTTGGGTAAAAATGTCATAACTTCTTGATAACAGATCCAAATTGAGTAAGAAAAAATGTGTTGGTTATAGTACAGTCTTTAGTATTCTATGTAACAGTTTCATATTTATTCAATAAATATTCCGTGTAGGGTACGCTCTCTAGAATAAGACAAAATTCAACAATGTATGTCATGTTTTCTATAAATATTTTTATGAGAGGTTACAAGAAGTGACACCTAGAGGAATTGCATAAAACACACTAAAGAACATTGTGTATCATTTTTAGATCTTTATTCATTACATGTACAAAGTTATGATTATTTCAAGTTAGGGTTGTTGACTAATCCAAAACTAGGCATGTGAGACTAAAGAAAAGTTTGATGAAAATGCTAGTCTCTTGTTGTTAAAGTTAAGGAAGGTTTTCAAGATTGTAATCATATAAACCAAGTCTATTGCAGAGTTACAAATCAGATTTGGATGATGAAATTGATGAGGGATTTTGGTTGAGGTACATGTCGGGTACATGGTTGAGACAAGTAATTGATGAGTTGACACATACATGAGGTGTATAGTTGATGATGTCGGTACATATTGATGAGTCATAGTTGATGAGTAGTTGATACATGATTGGTACATACTTGGTACATGGTTGGAGGCACTTGTCAGTAGTATTGTTGACACATGGTTTATGGATGATGTAACATACTTATATTATCAAAAGCACATATTGATCTTGGTGATGATTCTAAGTTGTTGTGTTATACTTGGTTGATGCACATATTTGAGAGTTGTCTTGGTGATTGATCTGATTTGGTTGATAATATTGATGAGACAGGTTGTTGTAATAGGTTGTTTGGATAGCTTGTTGTGACAAGTTATTTGTACAAGTTTGGTGCATGGTTGATGCAATTGTTCATGGTACAGGTTGAGGTACAGGTTGGTGCATGGTTGATGCACTTTTTTATGGTACAAGTTAATTACAGGTTGGTTGGCACATGTTGGTGCATGGTTGATGCACTTGTTTATGGTATATGTTGACTATAGGTTGAGGTATAGGTTGATGCATGGTTGATACATGGTTGATACATGGTTGATGTAAAGGTTGATTGGTACATGTTTATAGCAGTATATCTCACAGTGATACTGTGACAGTGGTTCCATCATTCTACTTATACATCAGGGTGGTTGGACGGGGAAAGGACAGGTGGTTGTATCCACCTTTCGGTTGTAGCTGGAGAACATAGGGGGTTGTAGCCTCCTTCTGGTTGTAGCCAAATAATTGGGGAGTTGGAGCTTCCCTCAGGTTGTAACTTGAGAAACTAGGGGGTTGGAGCCTCCTTCCAGTTGTAGTTGAAAAACAAAGGAAGTTGGTGCTTCCAATGAATGTAATTCTTCAAGACATATAAGAAAAAACATTCCATGGTTTTCTCCCACTTTGGGTTTCCACGTAAAACACTAGTGTATTGTGTATGTGTATGATTGTTCATTAATTATTTACTCTATAGTTATTGGATGATAATGCTACATTGATATAACACTTGGATTATATGGTTAAAAATGATTAATTTTCTCTATTACTGATTCACCCCTCCTCTCAGTAATCCAACAATTGGTATCAAAGTGAGGTTCCTTCAGGAAATAGTTTAACCACTAGAAGGGGATCATGGATTATTCTGAGAATGGAGTGTCAATGTTTAATGGTCAAAATGGTTTTAAGTATGAGATGTGGAGCATAAGGAAGGAAGTATTTTTATAGGCACGGGGACATTATATTTGGCTATCAGTTGTTACATGATATGATAGTTCAAAAGGGAAAAGACTACAACCAAGAGGGAATTGAAGAGGAATAAAAAAATAGCAATGGATTTCATCTCGGAGGATTACCTAAAATGGTAAGAGAAAAGGTTGGTAAATGTTCATCAGCCAAAGAACTTTGGGATAAGTTACATGACATATATTCTTCACCCATCATAGATTCAGAAAATGCCAAAGATTATCCAGATACAAAACAAGAAGAAAGATGCTCATCATGTCAGACAGATTCACAAGAGGAAGAGTATGATGAAGAAGAAGTTGATTACAGAGAAAAATTGATCAGTCCAATTAAATATCTAAGGAAAGAAAGAGAAGAAAACAAGTCATCCAAGAAAGAATTGATGAAGCAAAAGAAAAGTGTTCAAGGTTTCGAAAAGGATCAGTAGGTCATCAAGAATTTAAGAGCTCAACTAGAGGAGGCTAGAAGAATTGAAGAAACTCTAGAACATCAAAAGAAATGTTTAGAAGCCAACATAGCAACACAAAAGGAAGAAGCATAAAAGAGAGAAAAGATACTGATGGATCATCTCAAGGAATAACCAATTACTTAAACCAAGTTGAGGAAGAGTTTGGTCAAGAAGAGAGAAGACTGGATGGAGAAATAATTACATTGAAAATCCAACTTGAAGAAGCAAAGAGAACATAAGAGGTCATGAAGTCTCAGATAATGAAGAAAGAAGAAGAGGTTGAGAATCTTGAAGAAGAAGTTGTCACACTAAGAGTCAAACTCATCAAGATCAACAAGAACGTTGAAGAGACAAAAACATCCACATCAGTTCTAGAAAATGAAGATAGGCACTCTACATTGCTAGAAAAGAAGAATGAAGAAAATATAAAGAGTTATGCAGAAGTACTCAAAGGAAGGAATCATGGTCAACCAGAATCTAAGAAAACTATTGAAGATACATCTTCAAGAATACCATCCATGTTCAAGCCACAAAGAAGCTTCAATCATGATCATGACCAGTCAAGGAAAATATTTAGAAGGACTACACCATAAAGAATATCATTCATTCCCAGGTATGAAAATTTATTTTATGGTCATTGTTTTTATTGTACTACTTTGGACATAAGGTTGCAGATTGTAGGTATTATAAAAGGAATGTTCAAGAAGACCATGCCTATGTGGTCACATGTAACATTGAGTTTTACAAATGTCATAACTATGGACACATAGCCAGTGATTGTAGAATCATGATCAATACTTCCATGAAAGAGAATAATGATATCAGATATAAGAAAGTATGGATAAGAAAATAGGAAGAAAAGGTGAACAAAGACTAGGTACCAGATATCACAAGATTGGCAATAAAACAAGATGAAGAAAATTCTACAGAGAAAAGGAAAGATGCAAGATACAGAAAGGTTTGGAAAGTAACTGAAAGGAAGGAAGGACAGGTAAATAAGGAACAGGTTCAAGAGATTGTACTTTCAAGCATTGTAGTGAAAGATGAATCCATAGATAGAAATAAAAAATTTAGAGCTCATAGAGATATTGAATCTACCAATGAAGATGATGATGAATCTATCAATGAAGATGATGATGAATACACATCAGAGTAGGAATTTTTCTGAGCCATCCATCTTAGAGACTCCAAAGTAATATGAATATTAGACAGGGGGAGTCTATGTGATAGATGTGATAGACCAGAGAACCATCCTTTGAGTAGCTTGCAGAGTTTGAGAAGACATATTCAGAGCAATCAATTAGCAGAAGTATAGTTTGATAGATTAATCAAGACTTCATGATAGTATAGTGATAAATGGGTCAGCATTATGGATAATTGCGCAAGTAGAGTCTTGGATAGTATGGACAAATATGGATTTGTAAGAACACTTAGCAGGTTTGGATAGATATTTGATAGTGGACGACATAATGGATTGATAGATTTGTTTAGAGAGTGGTTCAAACAAAAATGAACATTATCATAATGGATGATAATTGCATAGGAAATGGATCGAACAATGCTAATGGATTCCAAATTGACAGATATTTTTTGGACACATGCAGTGCATACATCAGTTCACACTCAAAACAGAGTAATTCTCAAAACAAACAATGACAAAACTCCCTACGAACTATGGAAAGGAAGTGCAAAAAACAACCTCTACATCAAGGTAACTCAAGGTAATATTTTATTAATTGAAATTTATGTTGATGATATTGTTTTGGAAGTACTAATGACAAGTTAAGCCAGAAATTTGCAAAGGATATGCATAATGAATTTGAAATGTCATTACTTGGAGGACTATCCTTCTTTTTGGGTCTTCATATATGTCAAATAAACCAAGGAATTTTTATTTCTCAAACTAAGTATATTAGAGAAATGCTAAAGAGGTTCAGAATGAAAGATTGCAAACTAGTTACCACTCCTATGCAAACCAGCTGGAAGTTGAGAAAAGATTATGATTCAAAGTCTATAGACCAGAGGCAATACATGTCAATCATTTGTAGCTTACTATATGTGACAACATCCAGACTAGATGTAATGCAGGAAGTTTGACAGGTGGCACGATTTCAAGAAGCACCAAAGGAATCACATGTATTAGCAGTGAAGATGATTTTCATATATCTCAAAGGAACAAAAGATTTTGGATTATGGTATCCAAAAGGAAAGGATCTATCACTTATTGTGTACGTAGATGCAGATTGGGAAGGTTGTATTGATGTCCGATGAAGAACCAATGGAGCAACGCTCTACTTGGGTGAGAATTTAGTATCATGGCTAAGAAAGAAATAGTCATCATTATCTTTATCTACAGCCGATGTAGAGTATATTGCAGCAGTATCATGTTGTACACATGCTCTTTGGATCAAACAAACTCTGACAAATATATAGGTTGAGTATGATGAGCCCATTCCAATCAATTGTGATAATACAAGTGTCGTCAGTATCTCAAAAAAGATTGTGATGAACTCCAAGATGAAGCACATTATAATAAAGTATCACTTTCTACAGGAACAGGTTGCAGAGAAGAACATCATAGTTGAATATGTGGTAACAAAAGAACAAGTGGCATACATCTTTACAAAACTGCTTCCATGGGAATCCCTTGAGTATCTTCACCAGAGACTAGGAGTAATTTCTACTCCAAAATGAATACTTTTGAATGCTTATCTTATATGTCTTAGATGTACATGAGGAAGTGCCATAAATAGGACAAACGGGGAGAGATTTATCAGATGCAAAATGTAAATGCTTGGAGAGAGAGCATAGAGGCATGTTTCCAATGGGAGTGATTTCCACAAGGGAAGAATGAGCAATATGACTTCAGAGTGATACCCTTTATCAAAGGGGGATATATTATTCATATGAAGGGAAAGAGAGTAATCAAAGGATGATAAAGACAAAGAAAAATAAAATGCACATAGACAGGGGGAGCATCCCCAAGGAGAGTTCAGTCAAAGGGAGAATCCCCAAAGGGAGATACCCTATTCGATTGATGTCAAAGGGGGAGAGATAGAAACATTGATAAAGAGTATAAGCATGAATGGTATCATGACTAAGTGTTGCCATCAATGTTGGTGTTGCCATCAATGCCAAAGGGGGATATTGTCAGACAATTGGCTTAGGTTGATGGATAGTTGGTAAGGATTGTTGTTTGTCATTGATGTCAACTATTGGAGAGTGATATTGTATATTGATGTCAACCCTTAATGATTGATATCAACCCTTGGATAAAGTACGGTAGTGAATTCCAGTAGCACAAAGGTTTGGGTAATGGACCCAAGTTTGTTTGATGTAAATATGACTCATTATTATCTTTTCATGGTTGATAATAAGTACATATGGATGAAATGCAAAGTGGTTCCCTTATGGTGAAATCCCTAACGGGAAGACGCTTTGGAAATTGAGTTATCCTACAAGTATGGTTAGAGAATCCATGCTTATTTGTGGAATAATGAGATGAAGGTCAGTGAATTTGTCAGTGAAACTATCCTAGATGGATATTTCTTGTCATTCCATTTCCGGTGGTATGTGGAACGTCACATAACTCCTCATGGTTAGAGAGTTATGGCCATGAGAAGTTGGAGAACCCAGGTTTGGGTAATGGACCCAAGTTTGTTTGATG
>ML801701.1:5713-72658 GCA_009831015.1 Picea engelmannii | reverse complement strand
GAAGATGTTTTTAAGGAAGCTACTTGGAGAGTATAAATAAGAGGCAAGGCTCTCTCATTTTACATCACACATGAGAATATTGAATATATATAGGTGTTTGAGGTAACCAAATGATATCTAAGATTAATTTTTGAGGAAAGGTGTAGAAAGGAAGGCCAGAATTCAAGGAAGGATAAATTCCTTTGATGATGCTTTCGAAGGTATGTTATTTACAGGTCATGTCACCATTTGCGTAATAATTTTTTTTCTAGAATGATTCAGACCATGAAATTTCTATTCCATTGAGTAAACATATCCAGGTATCTGTGGTAAAAAATTCAGCTTGTGGGTTGTTGTATTTGTGGAGTTACACTCTGTGGAAAATAGGGTTTGTGGCTAGTCCCGAAACTAGTCTAAAACAAGTGTTTCAGGTACAAATGTCATAACTTATTCATAAAATATCCGAATTGAGTAAGAAAAAATGTGTTGGTTATAGTACTGTATTTAGTATCCTATGTAACAGTTTCATATTTATTCAATAAATATTCCATGCGGGGCATGCTCTACAAGGTCTCTCTCTAGAATAATCCAGAATTCAACAAGGTATGTCATTTTTGCTATAAATCTTTTTCAGAGAGGTTCCAAGTAGCGAAATTTGGAGGAATTGCATAAAACACATTGAAGAACATTATGTACTAGTTTCATATATTTATTCATTACAGGTACATATTTATGATTATTTCAAGTTAAGGTTGTTGACGAATCCAAAACTAGGCATGTGAGACTAAAGAAACGTTTGATGAAAATGCTAGTCTCTTGTTGTTAAAGTTAAGGAAGGTTTGTAGGAATGTGATCATATACACCAGGTCTATTACAGAGTTAGAAATCAGATTTTTATGACGAAATTGATGAGGGATTTTGGTTGAGGTACATGTCCGGTACATGGTTGAGACAAGTAGTTGATGAGTTGGCACATACATGAGGTGTATAGTTGATGATGTTGGTACATATTGATGAGTCATAGTTGATGAGTAGTTGATACATGATTGGTACATACTTGGTACATGGTTGGAGACACTTGTTAGTAGTATTGTTGACACATGGTTTATGGATGATGTAGCATACTTGTATTATCAGAAGCACATATTGATCTTGGTGATGATTTTGAGTTGTTGTGTTATACTTGGTTGATGCACATCTTTGAGAGTTATCTTGGTGATTGATATGATTTGGTTGATAATATTGATGAGACAGGTTGTTGTGATAGGTTATTCGGACAGGTTGTTGTGATAGGTTATTTGTACAGGTTTGGTGCATGGTTGATGCACTTGTTCATGGTGCAGGTATTATAAAAGGAATGTTCAAGAAGACCGTGCCTATGTGGTCACACGTAACATTGAGTTTTACAAATGTCATAACTATGGACACATAGCCAGTGATTGTAGAATCATGATCGATACTTCCATGAAAGAGAATAATGATATCGGATATAAGAAAGTATGGATAAGAAAATAGGAAGAAAAGGTGAACAAAGACTAGGTACCAGAGATCACAAGATTGGCAATAAAACAAGATGAAGAAAATTCTACAGAGAAAAGGAAAGATGCCATATATAAAAAGGTTTGGAAAGTAACTGAAAGGAAGGAAGGACAAGTAAATAAGGAATAGGTTCAAGAGATTGTACTTTCAATCATTGTAGTGAAAGATGAATCCATAGATAGAAATAAAAAATTCAGAGCTCATAGAGATATTGAATCTACCAATGAAGATGATGATGAATCTATCAATGAAGATGATGATGAATACACATCAGAGTAGGAATTTTTTTGAGCCATCCAGCTTAGAGACTCCGAAGTAATATGAATATTAGAGAGGGGGAGTCTATGTGATAGATGTGATAGACCAAAGAACCATCATTCGAGTAGCTTGCAGAGTTTGAGAAGACATATTCAGAGCAATCAATTAGAAGAAGTACAGTTTGATAGATTAATCAAGACTTCATGATAGTATAGTGATAAATGGGTCAGCATTATGGATAATTGCGCAAGTAGAGTCTTGGATAGTATGGAAAAATATGGATTCGTAAGAACACTTAGCAGGTTTGGATAGATATGTGATAGTGGACGACATAATGGATTCATAGATTGGTTTAAAGAGTGGTTCAAACAAAAATGAACATTATCATAATGGATGATAATTGCATAGGAAATGGATCGAACAATGCTAATGGATTCCAAATTGATAGATATTTTTTGGACACATGCAGTGCATACATCAGTTCACATTCAAAATAGATTAATTCTCAAAACAAACAATGACAAAACTCCCTACGAACTATGGAAAGGAAGCGCAAAAAAAAACCTCTACATCAAGGTAACTCAAGGTAATATTTTATTAATTGAAATTTATGTTGATGATATTGTTTTGGAAGTACTAATGACAAGTTAAGCCAAAAATTTGTAAAGGATATGCAGAATGGATTTGAAATGTCATTACTTGGAGGACTACCCTTCTTTTTGGGTCTTCATATATGTCAAATAAACTAAGGAATTTTTATTTATTAAACTAAGTATATTAGAGAAATGCTAAAGAGGTTCAGAATGAAAGATTGCAAACTAGTTACCACTCCTATGCAAACTAGCTAGAAGTTGAGAAAAGATTATGATTCAAAGTCTACAGACCAGAGGCAATACATGTCAATGATTGGTAGCTTACTATATGTGACAACATCCAGACTATATGTAATGTAGGCAGTTGGACAGGTGGCATGATTTCAAGAAGCACCAAAGGAATCACATGTATTAGCAGTGAAGAGGATTTTCATATATCTCAAAGGAACATAAGATTTTGGATTATGGTATCCAAAAGGAAAGGATCTATCACTTATTGTGTACGCAGATGCAGATTGGGAAGGTTGTATTGATGATCGATGAAGCACCAATGGAGCAACGCTCTACTTGGGTGAGAATTTAGTATCATGGCTAAGAAAGAAATAATCATCAATATCTTTATCTACAGCCGAGGCAGAGTATATTGCAGCAACATCATGTTGTACACATGCTCTTTGGATCAAACAAACTCTGACAAATATATAGGTTGAGTATGATGAGCCCATTCCAATCTATTGTGATAATACAAGCGTCGTCAGTATCTCAAAAAACATGGTGATGAACTCCAAGATGAAGCACATTATAATAAAGTATCACTTTCTACAGGAACAGGTTGCAGAGAAGAACACCAGAGTTGAATATGTGGGAACAAAAGAACAAGTGGCATACTTCTTTACAAAACTGCTTCCATGGGAAGCCCTTGAGTATCTTCACCAGAGACTAGGAGTAATTTCTACTCCAAAATGAATACTTTTGAATGCTTATCTTATATGTCTTAGATGTACATGAGGAAGCACCATAAATAGGACAAACGAGGAGAGATTTATCAGATGCAAAATGCAAATGCTTGGAGAGAGAGCATAGAGGCATGTTTCCAAGGGGAGTGATTGCCACAAGGGAAGAATGAGCGATATGACTTTCGAGTGATACCCTTTATCAAAGGGGGATATATTATTCATATGAAGGGAAAGAGAGTAATCAGAGGATGATAAACACAAATAAAAATCAAATGCACATAGACAGGGGGAGCATCCCCAAGGAGAGTTCATTCAGGGGGAGAAGCCCCAAAGGGAGATACCCTATTCGATTGATGTCAAAGGGGGAGAGATAGAAACATTGATAAAGAGTATAAGCATGAATGGTATCATGACTAAGTGTTTCCATCAATGTTGGTGTTTCCATCAATGCCAAAGGGGGATATTGTCAGACAGTTGGCTTAGGTTGATGGATAGTTGGTAAGGATTGTTGTTTGTCATTGATGTCAACTATTGGAGAGTGATATTGTATATTGATGTCAACCCTTAATGATTGATATCAACCCTTGGAGAAAGTACGGTACTGAATTCCAGTAGCACAAAGGTTTGGGTAATGGACCCAAGTTTGTTTGATGTAAAGATGACTCATTATTATCTTTTCATGGTTGATAATAAGTACATATGGATGAACTCCAAAGTGGTCCCCTTATGGTGAAATCTCTGATGGGAAGATGCTTTGCAGATTGAGTTATCCTAGAAGTATGGTTAGAGAATCCATGCTTATTTGTGGAATAATGAGATGAAGGTCAGTGAATTTTTCAGTGAAACTATCCTAGATGGATATTTCTTATCATTCCATTTATGGTGGTATTTCGAACGTCACATAACTCCTCATGGTTAGAGAGTTATGGCCATGAGAAGTTGGAGAACCCAGGTTTGAGTAATGGATCCAAGTTTGTTTGATGGATAACGGTATGAGTTTTGATATATTTTTAGGTAATTCTATTCTATATGGATAGTAGATGTCATGCAATTTCTAGTGGTATGTGGAACATCACATAACTCCTCACGGTTTGAGAGTTATGGCCTTGCGAAGTTGAAGGACCCTCATATGTCATCTAGAAGCCCCGAAAGGTCAAAGTAGTCAAAGTGGTTTAAGAGATTTTAAAGGTAAATAATAAAGTGAAGTGATTAGTGTACTATAATTCAAAGTGAATACAAAATAAATTATTTAAATAATAAATTTAATGGAAAAATTAGAAGTGGGTTAACCCTAAAATAAGGAAAGTGGGTAAAGTGACCTAGAAGATGTTTTTAAGGAAGCTACTTGGAGAGTATAAATAAGAGGCAAGGCTCTCTCATTTTACATCACACATGAGAATATTGAATATATATAGGTGTTTGAGGTAACCAAATGATATCTAAGATTAATTTTTGAGGAAAGGTGAAGAAAGGAAGGCCAGAATTCAAGGAAGGATAAATTCCTTTGATGATGCTTTCGAAGGTATGTTATTTACAGGTCATGTCACCATTTGCGTAATAAATTTTTTTCTAGAATGATTCAGACCATGAAATTTCTATTCCATTGAGTAAACATATGCAAGTATCTATGGTAAAAAATTCATCTTGTGGGTTGTTGTATTTGTGGAGTTACACTCTATGGAAAATAGGGTTTGTGGCTAGTCCTGAAACTAGTCTAAAACAAGTGTTTCAGGTACAAATGTCATAACTTATTCATAAAAGATCCAAATTGAGTAAGAAAAAATGTGTTGGTTATAGTACTATCTTTAGTATCCTATGTAACAGTTTCATATTTATTCAATAAATATTCCGTGCGGGGCATGCTCTAGAAGGTCTCTCTCTAGAATAATCCAGAATTCAACAAGGTATGCCATTTTTGCTATAAATCTTTTTCAGAGAGTTTCCAAGTAGTGAAATATGGAGGAATTGCATAAAACTCATTGAAGAACATTATTTACTAGTTTCATATATTTATTCATTACAAGTACAAATTTATGATTATTTCAAGTTAAGGTTGTTGACGAATCCAAAACTAGGCATGTGAGACTAAAGAAACGTTTGATGAAAATGCTAGTCTCTTTTTGTTAAAGTTAAGGAAGGTTTGTAGGAATGTGATCATATACACCAGGTCTATTACAGAGTTAGAAATCAGATTTTGATCACGAAATTGATGAGGGCTTTTGGTTGAGGTACATGTCCGGTACATGGTTGAGACAAGTAGTTGATGAGTTGGCACATACATGAGGTGTATAGTTGATGATGTTGGTACATATTGATGAGTCATAGTTGATGAGTAGTTGATACATGATTGGTACATACTTGGTACATGGTTGGAGATACTTGTTAGTAGTATTGTTGAAACATGGTTTATGGATGATGTAGCATACTTGTATTATCATAAGCACATATTGATCTTGGTGATGATTTTGAGTTGTTGTGTTATACTTGGTTGATGCACATCTTTGAGAGTTGTCTTGGTGATTGATATGATTTGGTTGATAATATTGATGAGACAGGTTGTTGTGATACGTTGTTTGGACAGGTTGTTGTGATAGGTTATTTGTATAGGTTTGGTGCATGGTTGATGCACTTGTTCATGGTACAGGTTGAGGTATAGGTTGGTGCATGGTTGATGCACTTGTTTATGGTACAGGTTGATTACAGGTTCGTTGGTACATGTTGGTGCATGGTTGATGTACTTGTTTATGGTACATGTTGATTATAGGTTGAGGTATGGGTTGATGCATGGTTGATGCATGGTTCAGGTTATTGGTACAGGTTGTTTGGTATATGTTGATTGGTACAGGTTTAGAAAAGTATATCTCACAGTGATAGTGTGACAATGGTTCCATCATTCTACTTATATGTGGCAGTTAGACGAGGCAAGGATAGTTGGTTGTATCCACCTTCTGTTTGTAGCCAAAGAACATAGGGGGTTGTAGCTTCCTTCTGGTTGTAGCCTGATAATTGGGGAGTTGGAGCTTCCCTCAGGTTGTAGCTTGAGAAACTAGGGGGTTGGAGCCTCCTTCTAGTTGCAACTGGAAAACAAAGGAAGTTGGTGCTTCCAATGAATGTAATTCTTCAATACATATAATAAAAAGCATTATGTGGTTTTCTCCCACTTTGGGTTTCCACATAAAACACTAGTGTACTTTGTATGTGTATTATTGTTCATTTGTTCATTGCTTATTTACTCTGTAGTTATTCGATGATAATTCTACATTGATATAACACTTGGATTATAGGGTTAAAAATGATTAAATTTCTCTATTACTGATTCACCCCCCCCGCTCAGTAATCCAACACTTCCTATGTATAGAGTGCATTGTTGATTATGAAGGAATTAAAAAAAACAACATCAACAGGACAGTTTGGGATCCAATGGAATGTGTGGTTTCATTGAAATGTATAGGAAATACCCCATATACAAATGAATAAACCCTATCAAAAAATTTCGTAAAAAAAGTTCTGCTCGTGAAAGATAGAAAGGAAAATAAAGAAAACCATGAGGAAATTAGGGCTTCCAATATCAAAGGTAACTATGAAACCATTTTTTTTTTTGGGAATGCACTGGAATTATTTTGAATCAAATAGGGGAAAGTCTAATATGATTAATAGAATAAAATCATATACCTAAAATTTCTCTTCTGCAGATTTTATGTGACCTACAATAATCCCTTTTGAATTTGCCTCTTCAAAATAAATCCACCCACTCCAAAGTATTTTCTAAAAAATATATGTTCCAAAAATATCCCTTCTAAATTTTGGAAAAAAACAAGAATGAATAGGGTTTTCATTTATAAACACAAAAATGGAAATTCTCACTCATTTTTTGTAATGTCCCCTCCCAATTGATCATGAAGAAGGATGACTCAATAGCCTATATGAATATTGTAGGCTATAGTTAACAAGAGAAAGGGAGTCAAGGAGGTATATTTGGTGTCACTAGAATGATCAATCTTAAAGTGACATTAAATAAAATAAATAATTATATTTAAATAAAATTGGAGAGAAAATAAAGTGAGGGTTTGATTTGGTCAAAAAGAGGAAAGGTCTAGAAGTCCCAAAGGAAGGATAAATAAGAGGGTAATGATTTTCCTTAGAATTATGATTTGATATTTCATCTTGGAGTTCTCTAGTAGCCATTTTTTCATTAGGGTTTAGAAAAACCATTCCATTACTACAGTCCAATTTTGGTGGTGCATTATCCACCCTAGCTAGACAAGAGGGGGAGTCCATCTGGGACTACCATTAGAGTTTCACTTGAGAGTTTTCTCTCAGTTGAGGATATATCGAGGGTACACAAGAGGTTTATGAAGCTTTCTGGATGAGGATAAGATCATATAGTTGCATATTTGATGAGAGTTTCATAGAAATTAGGGTTTACCACATCCCCACGGGTTGAGTATGGGGAATCTCACAAGGCACTACTAGATATCTAGAAGTTATTCCATGATGACTTATGCAATCAGGTTGCAATAGGCCATTTAGATTGGGTTCATAGTGTAATAGTATGGTATCTATCATAGAAAACACTACTAGAGTAGAGCGTCGCAGAGAGCATCATAGATTGGCATAATTCTAGGTTTCTTGTATTGTTTATGTTAGTATATTTATGCAAATTCCTTGTTTCCATTAGACTTGTGTGTTCGTGAGTATTTTGCAATTGTTATTACACCCACTAGATATCATTGTATTGTTGTAATTGGGGTTTCCATCCATAATAATATTCCATTTTATATGCTCTATTTTCTATGTGATGGATGCATGCAATGTGTGTGAAATTATTCTTATATGATAAAATTGTTAACAAAAACATTAATACCAAGTTTTTAACATATTTACACAACGAGAATTAACATTTTTTCGATACAAAACATAATATACCCACATAACCTAGTTGGGGACATTACAGTGGTATCAGAGCTGGTGATATTGTCATCCTTTAGCTTCTTGAGCCATTGACGCCAAGAAAGACTAGAGGACAAGGGAAACAACCAACCCCAAGATAAGAGTCATAAGAAGTATACGTAGAGGGAGTTATGGGGGATCATCATGAAGATATGACCATACAACTATTGGAAAGCATAGCTAATGGGAAGAAATAATTATCACATGTCCTAACACAATTCTTTTCCAACAATCAATCAAACCAAAACAAGGGAGGTACCAATGGGAACCACACAAAGGCAAGCCATAGAGTTGGTATGACATCTGAAGGGACTAACACTGATGTTTCAACACAAAGTCTCTTCGAGGAAGGTAGCAAGAAGGTACCATACCCTTATTACCGCCATACCTTGAGGAGCAGCCTATAAAAGCACTGAAGGAACAAAGGATGGATGAAATGAAATCCTACTTTAGGGAGTATATGTATCTAGAATAAGGATCCCATACAACCATGTATTAAAATGACTACTGCAACCTCAAGATGAGACACAAACCCAGGTAGGCTAGAATCACAATTATGATCTTCTGCACAAATTGGGGAAGATGACTACCCCATATTTTGATGAATCTGACAGGTGCAAAACTTGATCATGTGTACATAAGTTAGACACTTATTTCTAGCTTAACCCAATGAAAAAGGAAGACGTGATCAAGCTTGACACCCTATACATGGATGTACATGCTCATGAGTAGTGGTACCATGGGATATTAACATTTGGACATTCCAATAGCACATCATATGAGGATTTCACCCAAAGGTTTATGGATAGGTTTTATAGGAAGGAACTTGGGGTCCATTTTAGGGATTTGGCATAGCTGAGGTAGACAGGTACACTAAAGGCCTATGTTATAGAGTTATAGGGAATGTAAGTCATGGTGATTGATGTTTTTGAGTAGAGAATGGTGATGTTATTCACAAAGGGCTTGATTGAACTCTTAATAGGTTGGGTGAACGATTTTAGGACAAACGCAATACAAGAAGTTATCATTAAGACCCATGATATAGAAGACACAATCCCCAATAAGAAACGAAAAAAAAATTATTCCATAGAAAGGTCAAGTGTCAAAACCTCCCAGGAAGACATGGACGGGGAAGGATAGGTTGGATGAGGAAAATCAGAGAGAATTAAGGAGAAATAATATTTTCTACAGTTGCAAGGAGTCGAGGGAACCAAGCCATTGATGTATCGGAAAAGGTAAAATCCATTATATTGAGGTAGTTTTCAATGAGAAGGATGACGATGATGATGAGGGAATTGCACAGAAAAATGGTGACCCATCACATGCTACAGAGTAAGTGCCATTGTAGGATATCCCCAATGAAGTGACCGTTTCCATACATTGAGGAGTCCTTAAATATTACAATTTTAGGGTCAGAGGAATTGTACAAGGACAAAGGGTCACAACATTGGTTGACGGTGGGGCCACCGACAATTCCACTGTTGTTGCACTTGTCACCAGGAGATAAATCCTCATGGATATTTTGAGGGGTTTAATGTGGTCGTAGAAGATGGGTACAACATGATATGTACTTAAAGGATTAGGTTATCGAGACTAACATTGGGAAACTATATGTTGACCAATGAATTTTATTTCGTGGATTTAGTAGATACTCACATGGTGATATGAGTTCAGTGGCTGTACTCATTCAGAGATATCCACATGAATTATCAGGATATGAGGATTGAGTTCTAGGACAAGGATGGAAAATGACTCATATTAATAGGTGTGTCAACAGGTGCCCAACGGATCGTGTCTAACCAATGCATGGAGGATATTTTTAGACATGGGTATGTGTCTTTCCCAGCAGAGTGCTTGATCACCATGGAGAATCCATCATAGGGTCACTAAAATTACCCCATGGATATCCAGACATTGATTGGAAAGCATGAAAGAGTGTTTGAACCATTACCAATAAGGAGACAACTTGACAGAGGATTTGAGAATGTCATTGAGCTAGAATAAGGTTCGAAGCATGTTATTACTACCCCCTATAGGAATCCAAATATATTCAAGGATGAGATAGAGAAGGCCATAAAGGAATTGTTGGAGATGGGACATATCAATCCTATATCTAGTTCCTTCGTTTCTTCAGTTGTACTGGTGAAGAAGAAGGATGGCACTGTGAGGATGTGCACAGACTATAGGGCACTGAACAAGAAGACAATAAAAAATCAATACCCAATACCCATGATTGATGAGGTGATTGAAAAGTTGCATGGGGAAGTATACTTCTCAAAGTTTGTTCTGCGATGAGGATACCATTAGATTTGGGTAAGATAGGAGGATATCCATTAAAAAAAAATCAGGTGTCACTATGGGAATTATGAGTTTCTAGTCATGCCCTTCAGGATAACTAATGCACCAACTACCTTTCAGTTGTGCATGGACCATATCTTCAACAAACAATTGAGGAAATTATTACTGGTGTTCTTTGATGATCTTGTTATCTACAGAAGGACATGGGAGGAACATCTGAAGCATGTGGATGAGATTATCACCATTATGGATGAGAAATCATTTTTTTCAAAGGAGACAAAGTCCAAGTTTGGGTTGACATAGATACTCTTTCTCGATAACGTGATCGATGTTGAAGGAGTAAAGGTGCATCAGGAGAATATATAGACCATATTAGATTGTCCCACCTCAAGGTCACTTACACATCTTCGAGGATTATTTTGGATATGCATATATTACATGCATATCATGAAAGTATTTTCACAATTGGTTGCACCATTGACATACCTCACCAAAAGGGGGCGTTCTGATGGTCAAAGGAACCATGTGTAGTATTCGACATAATGAAGAGGATGATGATCACTTTTCAAGTATGAGCACTTCCAGACTTCACACAACATTTATTCCTGGAGTGTGGCACATCCAGTGAGGGGATAAGAAGAATATTGATGTAGAACCAACACTTGATATATTTCAAGAGAAAAAAGATGAGAGAGCCTGAGAAGATATATTTGATCTATGATAATGATATGTTTTCCATCATGCATGCATTTTCCAAGTTCATACATTACTTTGTAGGAGGACACTTTGTGGTTAGAACTGACCACAACAACTCGATATATTTCTTGGAGCAACGAGACCTGAATGAGAGATAGAAAAAATGGGTGAGTAGGGTGCATGAAAATGATTTTGACGTTGAGTATGTAAAGGGGAAGAAGAAAATAGTTGTTGATGCCTTATCCAGGAGACATGTAGCTTTCTCCATGACAGAGATCTCAACAGACTTGAAATCCATTCTTTTGGTGGAATGCTCCAAGAACACATTTGGCTATCAGATGATGGAGGTATGTATTTGGGATCATAGGTATAGGGTAGTGAATAACATCATATACTAAAAAGACTAGATCTATTTTGTCCTTGAGTCCAAATTCAAGGATAAAATTTTGAGGGAGGTACATGATGTGCCACTAGAAGGGCACCAAGAGTATATGAAGACCTACAAGCAAGTGAGGGAGAGATTTTCATGGAAGGGTCTCAAGGAAGATGTACTTTGTCATGTGAGGGAGTGCATGACTTGAAAACATAACAAATTAGAGTTTACACATACTGCGGGACTAGTTCATCCATTGTCAATTCTAGAGTAGAAATAGGATATCATTTTCATGGAATTTATCACAGGATTGACAAAGGTGTAGTGCAGGGATTGTATCTATGTGGTAGTAGAGATATTGATTAAACATGTGCATTTATTTTCCATTCCTTCAGAGTACAATGCATCTCAGGTAGAATATCTATTCTTCAGGGAGGTGTTCAGACTCCATGGTCTTTCGAGGAACATAGTCAGTGACCAAGATAACAAGATTCTCAACATATTTTGGTAGGAGCTATTCAGGTTATTCTGGAGAGAGTTGACACATAGAACTATATGTGACCCCCATACATTGGGGAAGACCAATATAGTAAAAAAATGGATCGAGTGGTACCTGAGGAACTATGTATCAGGGAAGCAACAGGTATGGATAAAGTGGTTGCATCTCAGGGATAATTTTTATAATACCACTTATCATAGGTCCATCAATATGAGCCCATTCAAGTCATTATATGGCTACAATGCTCCATCTTTTGTGGATTTTGTTTTTGGGGAGAGATGAGCTCCCAAGGCCAAAGAATGGTTGTAGGAATGTGACGAGATATTGAGAGTCTTGAAGGATAATTTACAGGTCACACATAATGAGTAGAAAATGTATGTAGATAGGCATAGGGTAGAATGCATCTTTGAGGTTTGGGACATAGCCTTTCTCAGGTTGCAGCCTTATAAATAGTTTTCGCTAAAGAAGAGTGGTGTAAAGAAGTTGAAGCCTAACTTTTATGGACCCTGTAGACTGATTACGAGAGTTGGGGAAGTAACATACGAGATGGAGCTACCATAGGGTTGCAGGATCCGCAACACCTTCCATGTATCATTTCTCGAGAAGGAATTGGGACAACAAGTCAATGCTTCAGAAAATATTCCTTCATTAGATGAGTAAGGGTAGTTTTTTTATCTCTTGAGAGGATTGTTGATGTCAGGGAAGAGAGGTTGAGGAGAAAATTCATTCGAGAGAAATTGGTTGTATGGAGAGGATTTCCCATGAAATATTCTACTTGGGAAGGAGATATGTCTTATGACACCCTGATCTGAAATTGGTTTAGGAAAATAAATCTTAGCCAGGGAGAATTGTAATGTACCTCTAAATTGATCATGATGGAGGATGATTCAATATCCTATACGAATCCCATAGGATATAATTAACGAAGGAAACAAGGTCAAGTAGTTTTATTTGGTGTCACTAGAATGATAAATCTTAAAGTGGCATTAAATAAAACAAATAACTATATTTAAATAAAATTGGAGGGAAAATAAAGTGAGGGTTTGATTTGGACATAAAGGGAAAAGATCTAGAAGGCCCAGAGGAAGGATAAATAGAGGGGTAACCCTTATATTTTGCATTATGATTTGATCTCTCATCTTCGAGTGCTCTTGTAGCAACTATTTTATTAGGTTTTAGGAAATCCCTTCCACTACTGCAATCCGGTTTCGGTGGTTCAATATCTACCCTAGATAGACAACAGGGGTATTCCATCTCGGACTACAATTGGAGCTTCACTTGTAAGTTTTCTTTCATTTGAGGAGATATTGAGGGTATGTAGGAGGTTCATGAAGATTTCTAAGCGATGTTGAGCGCATATAGTTGTAGGTTTCAAGAGGGTATCAAGTAAATTGGGGTTTTTGGAATCCTCACAAGTTGAGTACGGGGCATCCCGCAAGGCCCCGAGACATGTAGCAGTTATTCCATACAGACATTTGTGATCGAGGTTGCAGAAGGTTGTTTGGATTGGGTTTGTAGGGTAACACGAGGGCCTCTAGCAAAGTGAACACTTTTGGGTTAGAGCATCATAGAGAGCATCATAGATTGGCATCATTCCATGTTTCTTGTGCTTTTTTTGTTAGTATATTTGTGCAGCTTCCTTGAGGCCATTAGACTTGTGTGTTCATTAGGATTCTCTAGGTGTTACTACAACCACTATATATCATTGTATTGTTGTAATTTTGGCTTCTATCCATAATAATATGCCATGGATACCTGCTCTATTTTCTATGTGATTGATGCATGCAATGTGTTTGACAATATTCCTATATGAGAAAATTGTTAACAAAAACATTAATACCAAGTGTTTAACATATTTACAGATGGGGAATTAACAATTTTTTGATAGAAAATATAATATACCCACATAAACTAGTTGGGGACATCACATTTTTTTGTTTTATATTTCGGTGCATTGATGACAAGAACATTGGTTTTTTTTGTAACTTACCTTTTATATGCACTATATAGTGACTAACACAATGGTGTGGTGTGTACACATCGACTTATTTTACGTAATAAATTTTAATGCATTGATAGTAAGCGTGTGTTATTTTTCTAACTTGCTTCGGTCAGTGCACTATATAGTAGAAATGTATTGTTGCAGTGTGTAAGTAATAAATCACCAACAAGCCCTAGATGGGGTAACACGTAGCCCAAGGGAAGCCATGCATCCCCCCCACACAAATTTCCATAAATATGGTCAGGCACCACCCAATGCTTATTCTTGGATGGAGGACGTCCATAAAATATTGCAGAGGAAGGGAGGACAACTCCCCCACACCATATTAATGGAGGCCTCAATGATTAATTACAAGAGGGTGATGTTGGGTACGAGAGGTAGCAAAGTGGTCATATCCTCCCCTCAGTGAACTATACAGCTTGGCCATGGCATTCACCACTTCACCTCAATGCTCTGTCTCCTTTCTCTAATTGGGAATTTGGTTTTGGTCCAGTCAGTTCTCTCTGGCCTCATACATAGTTTGCTTCAATCTCAAGGATCCACCATGCCGAGAAAGAGAGGAAATCCCAGGCGAGGTCCTGCCTGGTATAGTCGCGCGGCAAGGCATAGATGAATGTACAATTTGGAGATGATTCTGTCCATTGCCCAAAATTAGCTAATTGTGTAGCCACATATTCCTCCAATGGCCTTCATAGAAGAGGAATTATTGGATGAACCAATTCAAGTTCCACTGGAGTCCCTCCTCTACACGGTCTTGGATTCCCATATTCTCCCTAGAACTAGTGTTGCTACTAAAGGAAGTCCATGGATGGTGCCACTTGCATTGTTCAGGAGGAACGCCCCACCACTAATCCTCTAGCATTGAAACCAGTTGAGTATTGTGACCAAACTCCACCCACCCTCTTCAGCCCGGAGCAGTTGGAGATTATTTTGGATATCATAGGTTATATGATGGAGAAGCTCCATCCACACACCCTCATCAACAGTCACATCGACATCTTGCTCGATTCCTCTTCGAACACACCATCCAAGAAGAGGTGCCTGACCTACGTGCATCCCTACGTGATGAAGCCCAGTGATGGAATCCTTCACAGTGGATCTCTGGATGATAGATTCCATTATTATCACAACCCCTCTAATGTTTAATTATTCACAGTTATCTGAGCCTCTCTGGTGTTGTTCCAGAGTTTGTACTTAAGGCTTAGAGATACAGTGTCTAGGCATTTGAAAGTGGGTAAAGGGTGGAGAAGAGAGAAACGTCAACCTTCGGCAAAGGAAACTAGGGAATATTTCTACGTTGGCGTTGTCTAGCTTCCAACCATTCCTGGATGGTTATATCTTGTTCAATCGTTTCCCATGAATGTTCGAGTTCAACCCAGGTAGTATCTGTTTTAAGAATAGTATCAAAAAGGTTTAAGGCAATGTGCATTTGATTTGATAATCCAGTTTCGATATTGGGCTGTGTTGGTACAGGGAAAGTCATTGAGAAATAGTAAAATAAGAAAAACTTCAGAGAGAAATTAAGTGTTGTCTCAATTTGGTCGTATAAAAGAGAATTTACGGTTTTGGAAATAAAACGGGGTGCAAATCAAAGGCTCTTTCCCGTAACTGAGTTATATCTTAATAAAATGTATGAGGTGGGAGAAAAACGTTTAGTTGTCTATGATGTAAGGCTCCTATCAAGGGAGAATCTCATGTATAAACAACAGAGGAAAACTGTAAGGAAATAACCTGATGTAGCATAAAATATATATAGAATTCTGAAAATGTTGACTGGTCTTACACCTGTTGATAGCTGGTACAGAGGAAAAATAGTAAACAATTACAGAAAACCAAAATTCATTCGCTATAGTAGTGGTCGTACTAAATTATAACGAAGAATTCATCAGTTATGAATATGAAATGAAATGAAATATGAGATACAAGAAAACAAACTCATAACACAGTCGTGACAGAATTGAGAATATTTAGATTTGCTTTGTATTAACTCTCAAAATGTAAAAACTCTGTTACAATCGACACAAAAAGGTCCATCCCTTTTTCTTTCTTTCTATGGTATATTTATACAGTTTTACAATAAGATGGAATCTCAATCGTTACAAAAATTTTGGTTATGATAGGGAGGAGAGAAATCGCTCCATTTCTTCTCCTCTGTCTTTATTTGGTGCCAGAAGTTTGTCCTTGCATGTGCTCGATACAGGTGACACATATTTGAACCAATCAAGATACCATCCTTGATAGTTCTTCTTGGCAATTGGCCTCAAAAGAGTAACAATCTTGGGCTACTTGTGGCAGCCTGTCTTCCATCTGTCTGTCTATGATGTTGATAGCGCATAATTGTGTGCTTGTTTTAATCATACATTTGTCTATTTGGACTATGTCCACCATAGTCATTTGGGAGATCTCGGTCGAATCTCTTTCCTCTTTGTCCTTTAAATCAAGCGATATTTTTGCCATATTCATTTGAATCAATGCCTCGACATTACCTCCGGTATCAATGCCTAGCAGATTTCCATCTATAGAACTAAAGGCCTCTTCTAAGAAATTCGTTACCCTTTTGTCTTGCAACTTGCCTTCCACGATGTTGTGCTCCCATTCTTTTAATAGAATGTTTTCTTGGGTCTTCTCCGAAATGGTGAACCTGGGAGTACTTCCCAAATTCCTGTTGTTTGTGGCTATCAAAACCTCTTGGAAGGTGACCCGTGCTGCTCTAGTTTCCCTTTCTCTAGTAGTTAAATTCTCCAAAACTTGATTAACCAGCAAGAAGTTGTCCCGAATCTCCTCTACCTTACCGAGTAAATTTCGTTGGGATGTAGAGACTCTGCTTCGAATCTCCATTGCCTGGGACTGAAACATCCTGATATCTATCACTTTTCTTTCGGCGATCTCCACCCTAGCCTGCAGTTGTTGGATCAAATATTTTTGCTGGCTCGCTTGCATCTGACCATCCCGAACAACCAGTTGTGCTTGTTCGAGCTTAGTCTTGAGCAGATCTATCTCATTTTTATTTTCCAACCTTGCTTTCTCTATACCTACACTCGCCTGGTCTTTGGCAGTCTCCGTTGCTATGGCTAGTCTAGCTTCCAGGGTCTTGATGAGGTGATTATTTTGTTTCAGCTAGTTTTTCAAGACCTCGAATGAAAATTGATTCACCGTGGCGTATGCTCCTAATGTCCCTGCTATTTCAGTCAGGAATTGTTCATTCCTCTTGTCTTCTCCATCAGTTATAACTTTGTATTTCTTGGCTGTTGACTCTCCTTCCTGATAGAATTCCCTCTTTACCACTGCCTTTCTCTTCTTATCGAAGAAAAACTCATTTGGAGGGAGTTCTTCTACCCTTATAGGCCTCAAATATTCATTGAAGATCCATCCTGCATCAATATTTCCCTGAGTTGACTGGAAGGGGGTAACTGATGTGATAGGTTCTTCGACCTGCTTCACTGATTTTCCTTGAGTAGTAACTAGACTCTGCTTCTTTGGTGGGTCGAGAGTATTTATCTCTGCCTTAGGACTCTTAGTTTGTTCTCCCTTGTCCTAGTGTTTTTCTTGATCGGGAGTCGCATCCTTAGAGCCTTCGACATCTTTTTGTTTCACCCTTGCTGTACTCGGACTCTCACCCCACAACACTGCGGGAAGACAACTACGTCGATGTTCTTGGAACTTTAGAACATTGGCTCTTTCCTTGGGTGCCAAGGTTTGTATCCGAGTGAGAATCTTGACATAGGACCTTGTGCCTCAGAAAATGTCATTCGAGGGTGAATTCTTGTGCTCAAATCTCTTGAGCCCGCAACTGGCCAAATGATTGCTCATGACCCTTTATGGATCGTGCTTCTTGTATTCAATGAGAACCAAATTTAGGTCTTCCAGGGCTGTTGCCTCATCTTTGGCATGCCCGAAATCTAATAAAGAATATGAATTTAAATGAACAGGAAAAGGTGGCCATACCTTCTTTGAGTATCCCTTAAGCTCCTTGCTTATACCATTGATTACTATTTGTCTAGCAACCTCACGACAAGCCATCTTGTCGGGAATGAACAAAGGGAATGCATGCGGGGGAACAGAAGCCCCGAAAAATCTGAGATATGAAAATTTAGCTTCTACATACCAGTCGGCTATGTTTTTTATATTTGTCACTATATTGTCCGAGATCTTGGGTGGCAGGTAACTGAAAATAGTGACATGTAGAGGCACTATCACCCAGTTGAAGATTTCGTATACAAAATTTGCCACTTTGTTTTCCCATAATTATGAATGATAGACGTGTATGGGATCGTCCTCTACTGGAGTCCAACTCCAGCTCATTAAGGGAAATGGTGTTAAAAAACAAACGACGTCCATAATGTATGCAGACATAAAAACTGAAGCAATTTTTCCGCTTTCTTTCTACGCCCGATACTCTGTGACCTGACTGGTTAGGTTGTCAGCCAACATCTTCGCCCAGTCGAAGGAACAACCTTTGGTGACTCAAAACATTAGAGGCACCCATGGAAGAAAGAAATGTGAGGTGTCCTCCCTCCCATATAATCTGCATGTCATCATAGCTACATACTTGTACTGTGGTTCTAAAGAAGCTATTGAATATATACCATGATTGTCTTCCCTGAACTTCGCAGAGCGTGAAACCCAATCTTTTATCAAGCTAGACATGGTTTTATCATACTGCACGCATTCCTTCTATTTCAATTCGTCTAAGAATTCGACACCATATGTAAATTCAGACGTTGTGGGCAACTTATACATGGCTTGCAGATGTTTAGGCCTGAAAGTCTCGACGGTGATCTTTTGCTCATTCATGATGGTTCTGGTTGGTATGTCCACATGGTCTAATGCCCATCGAACCATATCATAATATGGCAGTAGTTGTGGCCTGGCTGCTACTTTGTGCATTCTGGATTGGATGACAATCTTATACTTGGTGGTTATATCATCTTTTTCATTATCGCTGGAATCATCGGAATAATCCACCAATTCGGCCTGCAGAACATCGGAAATGAAAGACTAGTTCGGGACAGAGTCGACACTTCGAGGTGAAGTATTAGCAACGTTGTCCGAGCCTTGTCCTAAAACCTCAACACTAGCTTTGGATGCTTTTCGCGGGGCCATGGCTGGAGATTCTACCTTAGCTCTTCTGCAATAGAAATATGTATACATACAAAAGTTATCTCGCTCAGGGATTGTGCTCTGCGTAGTATAGAAATGCATTTGTCATAATGAATAACAGTTCTATATATATTCAAAAACTCGGTACTCTTTCAGATGGAATCTATCAAATCATGCTTAGAATTAAATTTAACCATAAAAACCCAAGCTTTATTCATCGATTCGCCCTATTTCCTAATTAATGCCATAAATTTTGGCGGTTTGAAGTGTCAGTTGGCGTATGGAAGAAATAAGGTTACCTCGTAAATCCTGCAAGCATAAAAAAGCGGGATGTATTGATTTAGCTTAATTAATCTGGTTTCACCAACATTAATCAATATTTTGGTACTCGTTATATCGGGGATTTTTCTTTAACACTTTGAACCTCTAACACCCGAGATTGCGATGATCGATTTTGGTTAATAAAAATGTAATCGTGATTAGGGGCTTAATTAATTTTTGTAATTATTATATTCGCCATATCGTGACTCGGAGCTTCGAAAAAAAGTTTCCGGGAGGTTTGCATGCCGAGCTGCGAAACTGCGAGATCGCGATAATACGGCTTAATAAAAAGGGAAGATAAACTCAGATTAAGTGATTAATTAATTACGTTTATATCCTTATCGTGATTTCACGAGTCGGGGTTTAGATGGTGTAAATTTTAAAAAAGAAAACGTCGAGTGGTGAATTGCCGACAAAACTTTTACCATGGTTTAGATTTTACTTTTAACCTTGGCACGAGTTACTAAAATAAGGACTTCGTGTTCTCGGCTATCGGGGCTACGACAATAAACTTTTGTATTTGGTGAACGTCGAGGTGCGAAAACCTGATGATGTTTAATCATGGTTTAGGAAAACTTTACTCTCGTTACTGCCCTGGGTGAAAAATTAAAACGATTTTGCCATTTCGTTGCTCGGGACATGTGAACTACATGATTTATAGCATCCGACCTACGAGATCCCGAGGTAGAACAAAAAGAGGAAATATTTTTATGAAAGGTAGGACTCGCCTCGAGAGTACAACAGTCATTGTTGTTTGTGTGATAAAGCATCAGAGATTTTGAAACCACAGATGGAAAATACGAAAACCATCTTTCGATTTCGAGCACTAAAAATGAAATTTGTGACGGGCTAGAAAAAACAAAGGCGGCTCCAACAACTGGCATGGTGATGGAGTTTTTTTCTTGTCTACCCGGTCTGGTACTCTATTCATTTTTTGGCCTAGTTTTAATTTTCATAGTTTCTTAGTATGTCTAGTTTACCCATACATATTTCTCACCACTACCAGCTACCACCTGCTCTGATTTCCAATAAAATGGCATGGAAAGTGGTGGCTTTGCTTTTTGGCCGAAATCATAATAGGCGGCCACCTATTTCGGTTTCCACTAGTTTGGCAGAACAGGTGGCATGCCAGTGACATATATCAGTTTTGTATATTGACAATGTATTAATAAGGAATTACCCCTTTTTTATTTACAAAAAAAAAACTCACCAACAAACAATTTAATTTTCAAAATGCAAATGCAAACATCCACATTTAAATTTTTCATAGGTTTTTCTTTGTGGAGGAAATAATCAAGGTCACCCTTCAGTGATTCTCTCAATTAAATGCATTGGTGCTTTTGTTTTATCAAAACACACTAGTGCGCCTTTATATGATTAAGAACATTATCAATTTATAAAAGTTATTTAAAATTTTGTTTAAAGTTAGATTGTTTTATGCTTCCCAAAATGACACCTTTCACTCAAAGGAAAGAAAAAATGAATTATAAATGAATTATAATATTGAATTATCAGTTCTTCATATTCGAGGTCATTCCATATCATTGCAAGTCTTTCAAGTTCTCTCTATCCCATTGCAATATGTCTAGGTTTTGTTTATAATTCATTTATCACATTGAACTTATGTTATGTATGTAGGCGCAGTTGAATAATTATTTATTGAATTTTGTCGAGATCAGATGCGCAAGATATTCCAATAGTCCCAAAATTCTGAAGCAAGTGTTTGATGTGAAAAATCATGCATATGTAGGCAAGAGAAAATAATTTTCTTGAAAGTTTGAAAGTAATGAAAGAAATTTTAAAAACCATATTATGGTACGCAAACTTTGAAAAGTTTTATTAGAAATTTTAAAACTAATGAGATGACAAAGAAAGAAGAAAAAAAATCAATTGTTTGCAAGCAATGTAGATGTGAGAATCACATTCACAAGACTGTATGAAGAATAGTCAATATCAAAGGAAACAATATAAACCTAAAGGACAATAGGGAGATTTAGAAACAAGGGAAAATTAAGTTCAAAAACGTTTTTTTGGGTGGTTGACTCCAAAAAGCAAGAAACAAATAACTATGGGATGTTCTAAGGTGAAAAAACTAAATTTATGGACAAGGGAGGGTTTTGTTTTTGCTTCTAATTGCAATAAAGAATGGGTGCGAGGTTTTTATGCATCTTTTAATATAACTCATGATAAATAATGGTTTTCTTATTTATGAGTAAAAAAAATAATCCAAGAAAATATTATAAAAAATAAAGTGGAAATAGATATTTTGGAGATTGGATGTTGATTTTAAAATTGAATATTTGAAAAAACAATTATTGGAAAAAGGTTTTGTTAGTAAAAGGATTAGGGATTAATTTCTTATATCAATATAGGGATTAAGTGTGTTTAAAATAGTTATGAATTTTTTAATCCAGATCAAGTTATTATGAAAGAAATACAATCCCCACATAGAATTATTGCTATAAGAACCATTGTTATGTTATTGCTATAAGAACCATTCATCATAACAATGACCTCTTTAAGCTAGATGGTTTTGTTATGTTATTGCTATAAGAACCATTCATCATAACAATGACCTCTTTAAGCTAGATGGTTTTGTTGAAGTAAGTACAACACCGAATGCTTTGGTTTCTCATATAGATTATATGTCAAAATTATGGGATGATAGAACTAGACATTAAATTATATAAAAGCGCACAAGATGATACCTAATAACATGGTTATAGGCTTGGAAAAAGTTTCAAAGTTTTTAAAGGTTGTGTTTTAGTGAAGAATAATTGAGATCCTTTCTATTTATAAAAATCATGGGGAAATAGCCATATCATATAGCACATTCATGATGATCTATAGGGACCAATTCATCGTGTTCATTATGTTTAGGTGATAGGCATTTCTTATCTTTCATTGATCATTACAATAAAAGAGTTTAGGATTATATTATTGAAAGAAAAAATTAAGCATTTGACCATCTTTAAAAAAATACAAAACTTTGGTTGAATTAATGTGGTAAATAATTGATGATTTGAACACAAATATTGGTGGTCAATTATGTATTTGAATCATTTTTTCATGATGATCTATTCGGACCAATTCATCATGTTCATTATGTTTAGGTGATAGGCTTTTCTTATCTTTCATTGATCATTACAATAAAAGAGTTTAGGATTATATTATCGAAAGAAAAAATTAAGCATTTGACCATCTTTGAAAAATACAAGACTTTGGCTGAATTAATGTGGTAAATAATTGATTATTTGAACACAAATATAGGTGGTCAATTATGTATTTGAATCATTTTTTGAAAAATATGGTATTAAAATCCAAAGAACAACTTTGGATGATTCTCAAAAAAAAAATGGAGTAACTTAGTCAATGAATAGAAACTTTCCCGAGATCGATTGATACATGTTTCATTATAGAAGTTTTCATATCAAATTCCAAGATTTAACTATTTGTTTTGTGGGTTATGTTATTAATAGAATACTCACTAAATGTATTAAAATACTAAACCCTGAAGAAACATGGAGTGGTAGTAGGCCACATATTGGTTAGTTTAAACTTTTTGGTTGCATACATGGGCACATGTTCTATATGAAAAGAGAAAATAATTAGAACCCAAAAGTCATGACTGCTTGTTTTTGGGTTATAGTGAAGAATGAGAGGTTTATAGGTTGTATGATTTAGTAGCTAAAGATGTATTTGTCAGCTGGGATGTAAATTTTGATGATATTTCTAGAGTCATAGCTTCACCTCCTTAAATTTATGTAAATGAATACTAAAGGGATGATAATGATGTTCATCCTTCTAGAAAATAAATGAAGACTATTAGTGTATGAAAAATAAAACAAGAGATATGGAAGTGAAATTGTGACAAAGGTATTGCAAGTAACACTCTCATTTGAGAAAACTAGAGGAAAGAAATATTGGAAACAACCCATGAATGTAGAATATGATGCACTCATGAAGAACCAAACATGGTAGATTATTCCCTATCCTAAATGAATAAATGTCATATGTTACAAATGAGTTTATGATACAAAATTTAATTCAAATGGAACCATAGAGAAATTCAAATAAAAAAATGAATATTATTCAAATAATATTTATGTCACTTGATATCTTAATTGGCATATTCAATAAATACATGTTAAGAATCCATTATTGAATGGAAATATTCATGAATAAATATATATGGACCAACCTTGTCTCTTAATGGATCAAAATCATCCTCTATTTGTTTTCAATTTGAAGAAATCACTTTATGGACTAAAATTTTCTTCAAAAGCATGGCACAAAAAAATAGATTTGTATTTCCAACAACATGGGTTCATAAAATGCAAATCATATCCAAATATCCATGTAAATAAAGTTCAAAGAGAGATCCTTCTTATTATTAGTCCCTGTCATAGGCATAGAGGGACTATAGTGATCGATAATTCGTTGGCCTTGTATTAGTTTGTTCTTTGACCATAAATATTTCCATATTATCTATTGTTGGAACCAGGGAACTAAAAACATCGATGTTTATATAATAACAAGTACATATATGTCATGATCTAATTGGATAACATATTGGAGGTCTTATTGTGGGCTTCGCTATTCCCAATGTTATATATGTTGGCATATCCAAAGTATTTGATCGTATATGGTATTTTTGAATCATATATTTTCTTATGCATTTCTCGAAGGTGGATTAATGCTAACATTAGTTAGAATGTTTGGCTTAACATTTTCTACTAGCTAAATTTATTCCAATGAAATTTTGTCCTTCGAATACATTCTCTAGCATATTACTATGTGTGATTTTTTCTTTATTATTGCATGCTTCGAGAGAACAGGCCTGCCACACTCCATTATTTCTTAAATTATTTCACATGGCTATGCCCTTCGACGGTTCTGATACTATTAACTGTTTACCTAAAAGGTCTGGCAATCTTAAATGTTTATTGTACAGATCTGTTGCAATACAGTTTCATTCCATTTTTTTTATGGTGTTGTTTGCAGTGAAATTGTGCAAAATTTCTCTCCATCGGCATCACTCGATCAGTGGTTGATGATTGTTCATTGGTTCGTTCCATGATTCTTGTTCTTGTTTGATTCAAATTTGCAAAGTTGAGGTCCCGCAGTTGCAGTTGGACCTCTTCATGGTTGTTTGTTGGTTTTTTCTTCTTCAAATTTGCAAGTTGTTGGACCTGTTGTTGCAGTTTGCAGGTTTTGGGGCTGAGCTCTTGTCATCCCTCGTTGACGGGTAAGTTTTTGTGCCATCGTTTCATTGCTATTTCTTAATGGCGAGAGTCCTTGCCTTGAAATTATGTTGCAAACCATATTTCTCTATGTGCTTAGTTTATGTTCCTGGAAACCATGTGTCTTCATACGTCATTTTCCATGTCCATAGCTATTTCAAAATTTGCAGTGCAGAGGGCTTTTCAAAAACTAGTTCAGAGCTATCACAAGAGGGCAACATCTGCCAGGGTGTAGAGGCAGGGAATGTTGCCTTTGTCATGTCCTTTCTATTTTGTAGAAATTTTTCTGCCTCTGAGAAGCTTGTAGGATGCACACCATGAATAGGTTCAAATCAGTCTTTCTGCTCAGTAAATTTATGGTGTTATTTATTTACGTTGTTTCTTCTGTTTGGTTCACTTTCCAATGTGGGTTTGTTTTCTTGTCATCTGCTATGGGGACTAGGGGGGATTGAAGTTGACAAGAATAAGATTGAAGGATACATATGGGGATTGGTACGTAGTTATGCGCTTGTAGTTTTCCTGTTTTACTTTTTTTTGTTTTCCTCTTATTCTTTTTTTCCCATTTTTTTTGTTTTCATGCAAACCAAAAGTATCCAAAAAACAGCTTCAAAATCAAAGTCCAAAAGATGGAACAAGTAATAGATGTTGATTCGTATGAAATAGATACACACTCCATTATACATGACAACATCGACAAGGTCTTGTATAGCAATGGCCTTTTTAGATTGGATGCATTCTCGTATACTGTAGGGGATTTTCTTTTCGATGCATTTCAGGTTCTACTTCATTTCCGTTATTCCTCAACTGACCTGCGCAATGGATGGATAGATTATTTCTTGGGTTGTTTAAAAAATGGTGACGCTGAGGCATTGCAATCGTATGAATATGAACTAGAATCTAATTTTCTTCGGCAGTTGCATGGAATACATGATGTTGGTACGTATTTTTCAAAGATGCCCTTGTCTGGATCTCCAATTCTACCTGCACATGAGAAGGAACTTTGGGGAGATAAATTTTGTATATGGTGGCTATCTAACTCGCTCAATATATCAATTGGAATATGGTCATTGACAAGAAAAACAAGATATATACTATTAAAAAAAACTACATCTAACAATCCATATTGCATCCCTTTCCATGATGCCAATGTTGTCAGTGGTCATTATGAACCACTACTGTACATAAAATTTACCTTCTGCAATCTTGAAGGTCCTTGTATTTAATTTTCCCTCATTTGAAAATACCTTGAATCAGAGTGGAAATGGATTATGCATCACATAGACTGCCATGGTTTACAACTAGCAACAATTGTTGTGTCTAGCTGTGAAGATAGTCTGTTCAATGCAATTTGTTGTTTGGTAGCAGTAGAGTTCGATGTGTAGTCATTGTATCTTTACATTGTATATTCCTTTTACAATGCAATTATAGGAGGAAACCAACAGACTTTTAGTTGCTTACATCACCACCTTTCGCCATATCTCATAGAAAATATGTCAGCAATTGGAAGTTGACAAGAATACCTTGTAAACATGGCGCTTCCATATGAAAAAGAAAATGTGGAGGGTTGAAAATTCTATTTGCAATGGTTGTCTATCATATTCAGAGTAAATATATAGGTTTGGTCAACCCTGCTAGATGGTACTGTCCATTCCTAGTCTATTGATTCAAATTACGAACGAACAATTGACATCCTATCATTGAAAACAAATAAAACACATATCCATTATCAACCTTTGCTTGGACATATCAGTGTTACAAGGTTGAATGTCCATGCCACCCAAACTGCATCGAATCTACATACGTGTGGCATTCTTTTTAGTGAGAATGAAACTCTTCCCAGTTGTGATATGGCCATACAGGGCTTAAACAAAAAATGTAGACTAAGTTATCACAACTTGGAAAAATTTATGTGTGAAATTTGTCCCAATTGTGATGAGGCCATATAGGTCTTAAACAAAAAATGTATACTAAGTCTTCACAAATTGAAAAAAGTAATGCGTGAAATTAGTCCTAGTTGTGATGAGGCCATAGAGGCCTTAACAAAAATGTAGACTAAGTTATCACAACCTGAATCATAGTGAAATTCATCCCAATTGCCCTCAGGTCATCTTGCCCTTGGACAAGAAACGTAGAGTAAGTTATCGCAACTTGAAAAAGGTCATGCGGGAGAGAAACAAATACATTGGTATGCTTCCTTTTAGAGAGAAACTCACATATCACAATCTAAATAAATTTTTTCATGCACAACACAACATAAACATGTGCGGTCGCATATCTCACAATGGTCATGCAACTGTCACATTTCTTGGGCTAGAAGCAACACCATGCACTACTACCAATGAAAACCAGCAAACACTTTCTACCCATACTTCCTTGCAAAAGAAAGATGCAAGACAGACCTACATGAAACAAATTAAAGACACTCCTTCCATTGCATGTGGAATTTGTGAACAATTGAATTTCTAAAAAAATAGTAAGTATTTCATGCCTGATTTGGAAGAAGAATACCTCCGCTTGACAGCGCACAATAGAACATTTTCTAGAGACAAAATTTGTCTTCCATGCAAACAGTCCCTTGAAAATGGAAAACTTCCACAATTTGCAACCCCTAACCAAATAAGATGTAACACACCACTACTAGATGTAAGTGCAGTTACGAAACATGAAGAGAGAATTGTATCTCTATGAATTGCATTTGCATAAATCAGGCCCTGAGGTTATAAATGACCCCAGATGAGCTTAACATGATCAATTATTAATGTGCATGTTTAGCTAGATGTTGTGCAAAAAGCATTGCCACAATTCATTATTGATACAATGACAATTACTGTGGCTTTGAAAAGACGCTTGCGATTCAAAAATGTGTATTAGATAGGAAAAGTGCATGTGCATGTTGTCATGAAATCATTAAAGGAATTATGTTCCAGGGCCATGTACAAGGCACATAACATTTGTATAAGTGCGAACTGGAACACTGTTCTTAGAGAAGAGGATGCCAACTCTACAGAGACTTTCGAAAATGCTAGTGAATTTGATACAAGTGATGAATCAGAGAATGAAACACCTACTGAGACATTGGTGCATGGATTCACTAATTCACAATGAATTCGTGACTTGCAAGGGACAAGATTGTTGAAATTGTACCTGTTGAGGGGAAACGTCCACTTGGAATATTCAAGGACAAATTTGCTGAGGAAATGAACTTCCCAACACTCTTCTACGAAGATCCACATGCCAATGACATTACAAAATGATTCAGTTATCATAAAATAGTCCAATGGGAGCTGCTACATTCAGGCAGTGACTTCTCTTGTCACATGACAAATTTTCTTTTCAAAACAATGCGCACAATAATAGAGCAAGTTTTGTATTGCATGTGGGTCCGGATAATAAAAGGCCAATTACAAGGAAGAAATTTGTTGGCCAAGGATGTCAAGTACAAAGTAAACCTAGAAAAAATTCTGAAATCTGATATAGGATACATAGATTTCAAAAACATTCGCACCTCTCCTGACTATTTGCAACAAAACAAGAAAACTACTTTTGCAATGATCCGACAGTTGGGCCCGCCAACATTTTTCATCACATTTACAAGTGTAGAGCATTATTGGGATCCATTGGTGTATTTTGTATCTGACCTGCATAGGAACAAGAAACGTAAAAAACAAACCGATACACTGGAAAATAATGACATTGACTACCTCATAAGAAAAGACCCAGTGACATGTACTCGCTACTATATACATATAATAAATGATTTGAGACAATTGATATGCCATGATGAAACGTTTTTAGGAAAAATATTGGACTACTTTTTTGTGACTGAATTTCAGAATAGCGGGAATGAACATGACCACGCACTGTTGTGGATAGAGGGTGCACCAGTCTACGGAGCTGACAACAATTCAGAGATCGAGAAATTTCTGGACAAATACATAACATGCAACACAGGTCATTTGGATCCAGAACTTGCCAAAGTTTATAGACATTATCATAGAAGAAGTTGTAGAAAATGAAAAAATTTGCATTGCAGATACAACTTTCCCATGCCACCAATGAGAACTACAAGAATCATAGAGCCACTTAGTTTAGAGGACAATTTTGTTGTTGAGAAACCTAAATCCTTGTTTTCATTTCTAGAACAAGGAGAGTTTGGTGAGCTTATGATCTTCGATGACTTCTTGATAGAGATAAATCTATCAGAAGATGAGTGCATCCAAACCATACAATGTACACTTAAACAACCAACAATTTTACTTAAACGAAAACTTTCCCATATTTGGAACAACAGTTTCTTCAAGGACATGCCAGTTATGTGGAAAGAAAATCCAGATGCGTAGTATGTGCTCAATGCATATACTGCATCATCGTACTATACCTCGTATATGACAAAGGTTTACAAATCTATAACAAGTGCATTCAAAAGAATACACAAAGAACATGAAAGATTTTATATTAATGCCATACAAATGATACACACACATGGAAATACATTGCTTAATCTTCAACAAATGTCTGCTTGACAAGCAGTTCACATTGCACTTTCCCTGCCCCTCACTTGTAGTTCAAGAAAATGTGTCTTCATAAACACATCTCCACTTGAGAAATGCACATTTGTGCTTAAACCACCAGTTTTGCTAGAACAACAACTTGACAATTCAAAAGACGTGCTATGTCGCTCTATTATTGATTATTACCTCCAGCGTCCATCTCCTATTAGGCATATTTGCTTAGAAGAATTTGTATCGCATTACAAAAAAAATAGTGCATCCATATCAAAAAGAAAAAAACCCTCTATAATATGGTTTGTCAAATACAATAAACATTTTGAATATGAAAACTATTGTAGAGAAAAAATGTTGATATACATTATGTTCGATGAAAACGAAGAGACAATAAAACATAACTTCTCTACATGGGAGGCTGTGTATGTTGACTCTGAGACTATAGTGCAAATCAATGAAGCTATATTTACTTACAATGTTAATACAACATGGGGTGATCTATAAATTGCAGCTAATTGGCTAGAAAACCCTAACAATCTTGATGAGACATTCACAAATGGAAAAGAAACCAGAACTCCTTGCGAGTCCTATGAATTACAAGCGGATTTGCCTCATCCTCGAGTAGGTGGAAGTGAAAAACATATCAATCTTGGTTTTCAAGTCACAAAACATCCTTTCCTAATTGAATATAATGAATACCATAGAATAAGACATCCATTGAATCGAGAACAAAAAACAATTCTAAAGGACATTGCACTTAAAAAATGATTGAGCATGGACACTTCCGTGCACTTGTTCCTTACAGGTGGAGCAGGAACATTCTAGACATTCATAGCGAAAGAACTGTTCGAAATTCTTATACGAATCTATGATTCAAACAATTCCTCTGATCCTATGAAACCAAATGGTCTAATAGTTGCATACACATGAAAAGTTGCATATAATACAGGTGGAACAATAGTCCACTCTGCATTTTTAATGCCTTTTAACAAGTCATGGTTTCTTCCACTTAGCAAGAAAATGTTCGATACATTGTCTAAGATTTATGACGAAATCCAACTTGTCTTTAAGATGAATCATCTTTGATTGGAAGTCACTTCTTGTATTCCATTGACAACCAACTAAGAAGCATAAAGCATGTGCACACAAAATACTTTGGAAACATTGACATGATATTCTGTGGGGATATTTACCAGGCACAACCCATCCAAGATTTTTTGATATTTGAACAACCTACGGTTAACATGCAAACAATGATGCGTGACTTCTGGAGATACAATATTAAATTATTTGAATTTCATACTACAATGCGCCAGACAGATGAAATATTCATTGCAATTTTGAATAGAATGTGGACAAACAACCAAACATATGATGACTTAACATATATCAATTCGAGGTGCTTGCGACTTGCACCAATAGACCCAATGTTCTCTTACATGTTCTATACAAATAAGGATGTTACAATGCATAATAGGCACATGCTATCGCTCATGCGTGGTGATGATATCATCGTCAATTCAATTAACTTGGAAGAAGACAACCATGGAAATGTGTCACGTCATGAACATACAACCAATTTACCTTTGTAGCTTGTCCTGAAATTAGAAATGTTGGTTGAAATATATGCCTGTAACTATGATTCACATGATGGCTTGGTCAATGGTGAAGATGGAATTCTCAAAGGCTATACGAAAACAAAAAAAATTGATGTCCTTTGGATTAAGTTCCATGAACCGCATATAGGCAAGAAACAAGAAAGCAAGTTTTCTTATCTATATAATTCAAACACTACAAGTGATTGGACACCTATTTTGCGAATATCAAATCTAGTATTGACATCAACAAAGACAGGTCGACTGAAGATTTGAAAAAAGTTTCCAATTAAACTTTCATGTGCACGTACAGTCCACAGATCGCAAGGACTAACACTTGATAATGTTGCATTTTAGCCTGCTGGAGTTCAGATACATGGAATTGTATACACAACATTGTCCCGTGTTAGTAGCATAGAATCCTTGTATTTACTAAGTCCTCTTACAAAAGATAACTTCAAAGTCAAAATAAGGTTTATATTGAAATGGAACGATTCAATACCACCTCAAAATGGCAACTGTAGTATGATTACCATTTCATACAAACAAATTCATTTGTATCAATTCTTTTTCTTAGCACACATGGATGATATACTCAATGACTATGATACAATGCAATCTGATATTCTGTACTTGCAGGAAACATACATGTCACTATGCATGCAAAACAAACAATTCCCAAATCACAATTGCATATCAAGTTACATTGCACATGGGGTGATCATATTGGTGAAAAAACGTGTACCAATTTTGGACCATATACATTTCAAAGAAAATAATGTTGAGGTGGTGGTTGCAAAAATGTTTTTCCATGAAATAGAAATTGCAATACTAAATCTGTATGTTGTTCTCCATGCAACATTCTCCAACATAGTATATGTTATTCCCAATTCATTTGGTCATTTCCATATGAATGGACCCATTGTGCTTGTAGGAGACTTCAATATTTACATGCTACAAAATAATTCCAAAACAAAATAATTGGAAAACTACATGTGTAAATACAGTCTCCGCTTTCTCTTGAACAACACAAGCCATCTGCAAAACACACTTATTGACCATGTGTGGTCAAATGTTCCCATTCCTCAATGCAATATGTTTATCTTAGACACATATTGGTCTGATCACAATAAAATTGGTATGGAACATAAATTATGAAATATACATCAAACATATTGCAAAGTCATATTTCTATGTTTCAAAGCATATCTGTAAAGCTTGTTCAAAAAAAAAAAAAAAAAACAAATTATCCAGCTTCTTACTTTTCCTTGATTTGTACACATACTGGTTTGGTCACCACACAGTTGGTGTTGCACTTGAATTATGAAATATTCATTATGCATATTTCAGAATAATATTTGTGTGCTTCAAACCATATCTGTCTACGCTGTTGTAGAAAATCGAGATATCCAACTTCTTAGTTTTCCCTGGTTTGTAATTGCTTTTGGTCACAAATTTTATTTTGAAAAAAAATAAATACATATCTATATCTATATATACACACACACACACACACATAGAAACTTGAATGGACTTAAAAAAAAAAAAAAGGTAGATTCTTCTAAAACTATCTGTTACTCTATTCATCTTATTCTATTTTATTTAGTATATGTACATAGTACTTGCCCTTTTATTTACATATTAAATTATGTTCATATCCGTTTTGTTTTGTTATTTTGTTCATAGAAACAAATAGGAAAACTAGACACCACAAAGAACTCCTAACCAGGAATGTAGAGGAATCCATACAAAGGTGCATTTTTTCTGCTTGTGTTCCATATCCAATAGTTTTTCGTTTATTCTGCCTGTAATTGTTGAACTAGTTTGCAACTCTATTTTTTTTTTGTTTTTTACTTTTTTCCTCCTTAGACACTCCATATCTTCTTAAACATTGACTTGTCTTCATGTCAATTATATTTTCTTTTCTTCTATCTTGAAATAAATAAATTTGTACTCCATCTTTTATTTTCATTTGTTCGTATGTGACAATTTGCTTCCATGTCGGTTCTTACCTTTCTTTCTTTTTCCTGTTCTATACTTAGTCATTATTCCTTTTTTTTCTTCCCCTCTATTATCCATTTCTGATTCAATACTTAGTCTAATGTCTATGCTCACAGGTTCCCAGGATGGTGGACTGGCAGATTTCATGTCCATCTATATCTTTACATCACGAGTCCCACCGACCGCCATTTTTTATCATATTTCACGAATTTTATGGCCTTCAGTTCTTGCGTAGGTGCCATCGAACTCTTAGTCCTGTGCACATGGTATACATCTTCCACCTAAAACTTCGGTGATCTACAATTCGACCTGGACTCAAAGCTTGCGACTCAATTTTTCTAGCATCTGTTGATATTTTTCCCCATTCGTCTCAAAAATTAGCTAGCCAACCCGCAAGTCCGCTTCTCAATTTGTATATCATGCAAATCTGGGTGCTATTTGTAGGACACATAACATTAGAGGCCCAATTTAGAGCCCACCAGCTCGCAAGTCTGTGGTCCAAAAAAGTGGCTAAGTATGGAATAAGGGATCTATACATGCTCTATAAAATGCCATGTCCATACTTTATAAAAGTACATGTTTAGTATGTATTGATCATTTCTCAGAGTCTGCCAGCCCTGGAGTACATATGTCAAATTATATATCACGGAAATCAATAGAAGTACAATGCTGATCTAGTCAACCAGACCGCAAGCCCACTTGTCAATTTCTATGTCGCGAAATTGTGGGTGCTATTTGCAAGGAATAGAACAATAGAGGCCTGGTTTTGAGCCCACCAAACTGAGAACCCACGATCCAAAAAGTGTACATGCTCTATAGAATCTCAGCCAGCCTGCAAGCCCATCTGTCCATTTGTATATCGCAGAACTATGGGTTCTATTTGTAGGACACAGAACAATAGAGGCCTATTTTTGAGCCCGTCATCCCGAGAACCCGTGATCCACAAAGTGGCCAAGTATGGAATATGATATCCGTACATGTTGTATAAAATATCATGTCCATACTTTATAAAGGTACATATTTAGAATTGAAATGTTGAGCGAAATAGCCCGAAGTCTGCCTGTCAATTTGTATATCGTGGAACTCTGGGTGCTATTTGTGGGACAAGGAATAATAGAAGCCCAATTTTGAGCCTGCCAGCTCAAGAACCTGCGATCCAAAAAGTGACTAAGTATGGGATGAGGTATTCGTACATGGTCTATAAAATCTCATATCCATACTTTATAAAAGTACATATTTAGTATGTATTACTCATTCCTCGGAAAATTTATAGGTACGGAAATGGCAGATACACGTGTTCATATTTCCACTTGCTTTTATATCGCCAGCCTGACTGACCACTTTCCCATTTCATATTGTACATATTACATGTAATGTGTAATACATATTCAATCTTGAGCCCGCCAATCGTGGAGTCAATTTGTATATCATGGAACTCTGAGTGTTGTTTGGAGGACACAGACCAATAGAAGTGCAATGTTGAGCCAGCCACCGGCAAGTTCGCTTGTCAATTTGTATATCACGCAACTCTGGGTGTTGTTTGCAGCACACGAAACAATATAGGCCCAATTTTGAACCTGGCATCCCGAAAACCCGCGATCCAAAAGGTGGATATTTTTAGCCTGATAAACCGTGATACATATTACATGTAATGTGTAATACATATTCAATATTTAGCCCGCCAGTCCTAGAGTTCGTCTGTCAATTTGTATATTGTGGAAATCTGAATACTGTTTGGAGGAAACAAAACAATATAAATGCAATGTTGAGCCAGCTAGCCCGCAATTCCACTTGTCAATTTGTATATCGCACAACTTTGGGTGCTATTTGCAGGACACAGAACAATAGAGGTCCAATTTAGAGCCCCCAACCCATATGTCCGTGATCCAAAAAATTGGTGAGGTATGGAATAAGGGATCTGTACATGCTCTATAAAATTTCATGTTCATACTTTATAAAAGTACATATTTAGTATATATTGCTCATTTCTCGGAGCTCGCCAGCCCTGGAGTCCGTCTATCAATTTGTATATCACAGAACTCAATAGAAGTACAATGTTGAGCCAGTCAGCCAGCCCACAATTCCGCTTGTTAATTTCTATATCATGGAATTGTGGGTTCTATTTGCAAGGCATGGAACAATAGAGGCCCATTTTTTATCCAACCATCCTGAGAACCCGCTATCCAAAAAGTGTACATGCTCTATAAAATCTCAGCCAACGGACAAGCCCGCCTATCAATTTGTATATTGCGGAACTCTGGGTGCTATTTGTAGAATACAGAATAATAGTGGCCTACTTGTTATCCCGCCAGCCTGAGAACCCACGATCCACAAAGTGGCCAATTATGGAATGTGATATCCGTACATGCTGTATAAAATATCATGTCCATACTTTATAAAGGTACATATTTAGAAGTGCAATGTTGAGTGAGCCAGCCTGAAGTTCGCCTGTAAATTTGTATATCGCGGAACTCTGGGTGCTATTTGTGGGACACAAAACAATAGAAGCCCAATTTTGATCCCACCAGCCTGAGAACCCACAATCCAAAAAGTGGCTAAGTATGGGATGAGGTATTCATACATGGTCTATAAAATATCATATCCATACTTTATAAAGTACATATCTAGTATGTATTACTTTTTCCTCGGAAAATTTCTAGGTCTGGAAATGGTGGATACACGTGTTCAAATTTTCACTTTCTTTTATATCGCTAGCTCAACTGACCGCTTTCCCATTTCATATTGTACATATTACATGTATTGTGTATTACATATTACATGTAATGTGTAATACATATTCAATATTGAGCCCACGAGTCATGGAGTCAATTTGTATATCATGAAACTCTGAGTGTTGTTTGGAGGACACAGACCAATAGAAGTGAAATGTTGAGACAACTAGCCTACAAGTCCACTTGTCAATTTGTATATCGGGAAACTCTATGTGTTGTTTGTAGCACACAAAACAATATAGGCCCAATTTTGAGCCCGCCATCCCGAAAAACCCGAGATCCAAAAGGTGGATATTTTCAGCCCGATAACCTGCAATACATATCACATGTAATGTGTAATACATATTCAATATTGATCCTACCAGTCCTGGAGTTCATCTGTCAATTTGTATATTGCAGAAATCTAAATACTGTTTGGAGGACACAAAAAAATATAAGTGCAATGTTGAGCCAACCAGCCTGCAAGTCCTCTTGTCAATTTGTATATCACACAAATCTAGGTGCTATTTGCAGGACATAGAACAATAGAGGCCCAATTTAGATTCCCCCATCTCGCAAGTCCACGATCCAAAAAAGTGGTGAGGTATGGAATAAGGGATATGTACATGCTCTATAAAATTTCATGTCCATACTTTATAAAAGTACATATTTAGTATGTATTGCTCGTTTCTTAGAGCCCGCCATCCTTGGAGTGAGTTTGTCAATTTTTATATCGCGGAACTCAATAGAAGTACAATGTTGAGTCAACCAGTCCGCAAGTCCTCTTGTCAACTTGTATATCGTGGAATTTTGGGTGCTATCTGTAAGGCACAAAACAATAGAGGCTCATTTTTTAGCCCGCCAACCCAAGAACCCACGATCCAAAAAGTGTACATTCTCTATAAAATCTCAACCAACCTGCAAGTCCGCCTGTCAAATTGTATATCGTGAAACTCTAGGTTCTATTTGTAGAATATGGAACAATAGAGGTCTATTTTTCATCCCACCTTCCCGAGAACCCACAATCCACAAAGTGACCAAGTATGGAATGCAATATATGTGCATGCTCTATAAAATATCATTTCCATACTTTATAAAGGTACATATCTAGTTTTCCCTAGTTTGTACACATACTGGTCTGGTCACCACATAGTTGGTGTTGCACATGAATTATGAAATATACACCATGAGTCTGACTGAGCCCTTTCATTTGTCTCATCCAAACCACAATTCCTCCTGTCAATTTGTATATTGTGGAACTCTGGGTGTTATTTGTAGGACTCAGAACAATGGAGGCCTATTTTTGAGTCCGCCTACCCGAGAACCCGCGATCCACAAAGTGGCCAAGTATGGAATGTGATATCCGCACATACTCTATAAAATATCATTTCCATACATTATAAAGGTACATATTTAGTTTTCCCTGGTTTGTACACATACTAGTCTAGTCACCACACAACTGGTGTTGCACATGAATTATGAAATATACACCACGAGTCTGACCAAGCGCTTTCGCTTGCTTGTCCAATTTTATGCCCACGAGTTCCCAGCTACGCGTTATCGAACTCTCATTCCCCTTGTTATGAGTGTACATATTGCATCCAAAACTTGGGTAATCCATCTCTATGCTTGCGGGTTCCCAGACGACGGAGTGGCATATTTCATATCCATCTATATCTCTACATCACGAGTCCAACCGACCGTCGTTCATTTTCATAGTTCACGAATGTTATGTCCGCCAGTACCTTTGTGGGTACCATCCATCTCTCATGCCCTGTGTGCGTGGTATACATATTGCTCCCGAGACTTCAGTGATCTACAATTGGACCCAGACTCGAAGCTTGTGACTCATTTGATAATTTTGTTTAATTAAATTGTACAATATCAATATTTAATATTAATAATTTAATACTTGAAAATAATGTTTTTAGATAGTGTTAGATATATAACATATATGTTATATGTTATATGTGCTACAACGAGTTTCATTTCAGGGGCAGCGCTAAAAATAATTAAGGTAAAGGCAGTCAAACAAGCGATTTAAGTGATTTAACATCCTTTGATAATTTTATGTAATTAAATTGTACAATATCAATATTTAATATTAATAATTTAGTATTTTAAAATAATGTTAGATTGGATGACCATCTGTAAACAATCACAATCTAGAGCCCACTAGTCCTGGAGTTCATCTGTCAATTTGTATGTCTCTGAACTCTAAGTGTTGTTTGGATATTGCAGCTATTCACTTCCATATCTCACCTTGGTTTGTGCCACTTTCAATCTCCAACGCTCACATGACTTTACTACAATAGATACATGTGGACCTGCCAAAGATCTACGCTTCTTGGACATGATCTATTCATAGTGAAACTTCAATTCTGGCCAAGATCGTGGAGCTTTATTGCTAAGTGGACTATGGCTGTCGATGAAGGTTAAAATCCCCGTGAACACGAAGATGGCGCTGAGCTTAGACACAGAGGGTTGGCAATCCCCATGTCTGCTTTCATAGGGATAAAATGAGATTTAAAATCTCTTAGCTCGACTTGTGTGAGTCGACTCTCGATCCATAGGATGTGCACTTCGCCCAATTCATTGCGTGTTCTCTGTGTGATTTGCTGGGGGAGTTCAAATTTTTAAATTATTTTGTGTACCACGAGATTTACAGCCCAATTCTTGGTAATGAGATTTTACATCCGGAACAATCATTTTCAAATCCGCTGCAATATCTGATGGGTGAGTTTCAAAACCATCTTCCATAAGAGTTAGTACAAGGATATAACTGATAAGTAGGTCTATTTTTTCCCTTGATTGAGTACTCTCTTTTAAATCTGTAAATAGCATCAAAAATTTAGCAAGCGTAACACCAGAAATTTTTTATGACTCCATTAGAGGTACCGTTTCTTTGTCATCTGTATCATGCTCTGGTGTAGTCCTTGCCTTCAATAACCTTTTAATGGAATGAAGTTATGGAAGTGAATATCTGCAATATCTAATCCCATGAGGGCCATGCTCGAAAGCTACACCATAAGGGGACCACTTATGTGAGGTACAAAAATGTTATGTGCTACAAGAATGGTCTTTACTCGAGATTGAAATCTACGGTAAGACTTATATAATCCCTTGGTTGTAGATGACCATTTGCAAGGATCAATCCACTCATAGTGAATCTTCAATCTTGCAGGTTTCTTTAGTGTTGAACATCTGTCTGAAGAATGATTATGCTTGCCACAATGCTGGTAATGATGGAGATCAAAACACTGATTCTCCTTGTGACCAACTCGATTACAATGTTGGCACTTATCATTCTGATGTTGAACTTGAACAGGTGAAGTTGAAGCTTCTTGAAGGAATCTAACACTTTGGAACTTGATTGGTCTGTAATAATCAGGAATATGAAAGGCAACTTCCTTGTCATATCCAAATCCTGTTCTATTCTTGTTGTAGAGGATTTCTTCCCAAGGTCTGATGATGGGCTTGGAAAGAGTATTCTGAACCTATTGCTTTGAAATCCGTGCAAGTGGATTTACTACATGTTGATGCATCATTGAAAGGTTTTCTTCATTAACCTCAAAAGAAAACTCTTGAATTGTAGGTTCATGAATAGTTTCAACTTTGTCTGAAACGGATTTTGAAGTTGTATCACTATGTTTTTCCTTCACTGATTGTTGATTAAAAGCATCATCATCATCAACTTTATAGAGAGGGTTGTTCTAAACAAAAACTAGTTCAGAAAACTTCACTGGCTGTTGATTTTTGAGTTCTATCAACTCATCATTCAATAGATGAGATTGTTCTTGAAGAAGTATAACTTTAGCTTGCATCACTTGCAAACAAGTTATCACTGACTGAAGAGTTTCTTTGTTCATTATCACTGTGTTGTCTTTAGTGGTGTTTATTAGAGTGTTCAGTAACTCTAATAATTCGAGACTTTGAGCCATTTCAAAAACACTAAATGAGGTCTCCTTGTGCAGGTAGATCTTGATTACAATTTGACTCGACAGAAGAACGTTTTTATTCGCAACTCGTTCACTTGAATTGCTCGCTTGAACTTCACACTCGCTTGATTTTGTTTCACGCTCCCTTGTACTTTCCTTGCTTGAAATTGCTTCTAGGAAGTTGAGGATGTCGGTTACCACCGAAAATGCATCCAACGTGTGATGTTTACAATGATTTGAGTTTTAAGACTCAACCTTGTCAATTACAACTCAAAATGACTATAGGGTGTCATGCTCAGCCGAAAATGCACCTTATGACAAATTCAATTCAACTCAACTTGATTTTATTCTTACTATTGCAAGTACAATTCAACTCGAACAAGTGATCTTACAACAAACTTTTTTGCAAGTTACAATTGAATTACAAATGCTCCATGATGTGTTGAGTTCGAATGCTTTGATTTGTTTATTGCTGATGTGGTTGACAACTTGAATGCTTGATAATTATCTTCATAGATGCTTGATCATGTGCTTTGATTGTTTATACTTCACTAGCGTTAATTGTGTGCTTGAATTAACTTGCTTGGATGACATGAATTTGAGCTTGAACTTCATGTATGTGTTTCACTGGCATTAATTTGTGTGTTTATCTTGTTGTGGATTCCATGTGCGTATAGTTGTAGATTAAATCATAATCTTAGTGTCAAAACTCGACACAAAATCACTACATAAAGAAATCATAAGAAAATCACCATCACACAAGCACAAGGTGTACCTAAGATCTCTTTATTCAATTTCAGGCGTATCTAGGACACTGAGCAAAAAATTCAATTTTATTATAGTATCCTTCTCATTACAAAGCCTAAATACAAATAACTCAAAACTCTTGTGGCGAAAAAGCTTCACAAAACTGTCATCAAAGTTTCAAACCCTTTTACAGTCAAGATTAAAGGAAGAAGACCTAGGATATCAAAGAGGGATTGGAAAAATGTTTGAATAAGCAGCAAAGAATACAAAAGTATTGACAAGTAAAGAAGCACTTGCTCGAGCTAATGCTAATATAGTCAGAAATATTCCTCCTTATGATGGATCGGCCACAAAACCAAAAAAGGTTTATCTTCTAGAGAATATTATACTCAAAGAGGAATGGGATCAACAACCTAATATCGGTGAGTTGATTGCAGCAGGAACAAATGCTCGAGCAGCTGCAAAATTTTAGCGAAGTGATTATCCTCTTTTCGTTCGTAGTCATATACATAAATTGAGATCCGAGAGTGGTAAAGGATGGGATAGGCTTGCTTATATATTGTCATATATAAGCCATCTTTTGAACTTTAAGGCTATGCCACTTCATGCCATTAAAAGGTTATTGAAGGAAAGGACTACACTAGAGCATGATACAGATGACAAAGAAATGACACGTCTAATGGAGTCATAAAAAATTCCTGGTGTTACGCTTGCTAAATTTTTGAAGCTATTTACAGATTTAAAAGAGAGTACTCGATCAAGGGAAAAAATAGACCTACTTATCAGTTCTATCCTTGTACTAACTCTTATGGAAGACGGTTTTGAAACTCACACATCAGATATTGCAGCGGATTTGAAAATGATTGTTCCGGATGTAAAATCTCATTACCAAGAATTGGGTTGTAAAGCTCATGGTACACAAAATAATTTAAAAATTTGAACTCCCCCAGCGAATCACACAAAGAAAATGCAGTGAATTGGGCGAAGTGCACATCCTATGGATTGAGAGTTGGCTCACACAAATCAAGCTCAGGGATTTGAAATCTCATTTTATCCCTATAAAAGAAGACATGGGGATTGCCAACCCTCTCTGTCTAAGATCAACGTCATCTCCGTGTTCACGGGGATTTTAACCTTCATTGATAGCCATAGTCCTCTTAGCAATAAAGCTCCATGATCTTAGCCAGAATTGAAGTTTCACTATGAATAGATCGCGTCCAAGAAGCGTAGATCTTTGGAAGATCCACATGTAGCTATTGCAGTGAAGTCGTGTGAGCATTGGAGATTGAAAGTGGAACAAACTGAGGTTCCTAGATCACTAGGGGTCTGAGTCTGCTCAGCCAAACATTGTGGAAGGAAACGACAGACACAAACACCATTGAAAATGTGTCGGCGTGGCTCACATGGCACGAACTTTTTGTGATTGTTTCTATCAGTAGCAGTGAAACCCAGACTCTTCTTGAGGGCTTGACAGGATATGCAGAGCCCAAAAGCCTAATGCCTCTGATGGGTTCTTCGGGATCTGGGAAATCGACGCTTCTGGATTCACTTGCAGGCAGATTGGCTTCTAACGCGCTTCAGTCAGGATCGATTAAGCTAAATGGCCATAGGAAAAAGCTCTCTTTCGGCACTATGGCTTATCTGTAAACGAATTATTGTGCTCAGATCTCCAAATCATTTTCCCTCAGATGTAGAATGTCAAACAAACTAGCAGGTGTGGGTTCAATTGTAGCCTTCACGACTCTTCACACTGACACGATGACACTACCAGACGATACTCTCTTTATAAAACACTCAAACATACTTCCTAACCTCATGTCAAACTGTTGCCAAACAAATTCAACATTTGAATAACATATGTAGTTGAATACTATGATGCGAAAAGACTAATGTTATAGGAAATTATTTCAAAATCACTGCAAAATAGGGTGTTATTAACTGTGACAGTCAAAACGCTTTTAAAGATAGATGCTCTTAAATGCTCAAGTCCGAAACCATGCTCAACTTGATTGCATGGGCCAACTGCTCTGTTGAAAAAAAGCTTATCAACATGAAAACATATGGCCAAGACTGTGTAGTAGAAACAACATGAAGACTATCCAAAGCCAAACAATTCTCCATTAGACCAATGCTCTGATTATATCTCACATTGCATCCATAAGACCACAAGAACTTTTTTTAATCCATATGTTGCCTGAGAGCTCTGATACCAATTGATAAATCATAAACAAGAACAATAACAATTGATAAAACAGAAACAAGAATAACAACATGGCGGAAAAGGCATAATAGCCAACACATACTTATTCACTCCAATGTTACATATTTATAGTACAATGTGTGATGCCACCTCATAGAGAGATTTGCTCTAGATCCTAAAATCATGCATGATGACTAGGCTAGGCAATCCTGACTAACTCATTAGTTATCACTTGAGGATATATTACTAATATTCTAAATGAATAATACAAATATAGGTGACAATTTAGACTTAGTGATTGGTAAAGGTAATCCATAGGCTAACAATTCTTGAATATGGTGAAGATCATGTGGAAAACTGAGTAGTCCGCTATTCGATACATAATCGAAACATTCATCAGGCTATGTGTAATCTTTCTATTGATCTAAGCGAATTAGAAAATGAAGTTTTCAGCATAAAAATATGGAATGACGTCAACGTCTCCCCCTTGAGAAGCTACATTGAAGAATTCGTCGAAACGAACATGAAGCGGGTCGCCGACAAAAGCCAACAGCAAAAGACATCAACAAGAAAATAGAAACAATAGTTATATGTACCATTGTTGTAAGTCCTTTGTTTATTAATCCAATTATTCAAGGCCAACATGAAAAGACACCGGCAAGCAAATAACAAAAATACTTGTATGTACCATCCTTGTAAGTCTATATTGATCCTCCTTTGTTTATCAATCCAATTATTCCACCTTTTCTGAATAAAAATCTCTATCCAAAGACGTATATCTTCCCATTTCTTCTTTTCAGGTATTACACTCAATCGTCTCCCACTTCTTCTTTCCACAGTCCTATTTCTTGTACATATTTCTCTTATGGTCTGTGGGAGCCCCAATCCCAATCTATATAACAAACGCATTTAAATTTCTAGGAATATGTAACAAACTATTATTTTTTGATATATTCCAAATAAAAATATTTTTTTGTCTCCTTTTATATTTATGTGCTCCTAGATTTTTATCTTCAGCTATGTTGAATGTCAACACATTTATTTTATTTTATTTCAATTGTCATTTTTCTCATACATATCTTGTTCTTCTTGGTCATTTTAAAAATTAAATTTGAGATAAATCACTCATTTAAATTTGACATATATATGTGTGTGTGTGTGTGTGTGTGTGTGCGCATTTAAATTTCCAGGAATATGTAACACACTTTTTTATTTTTTGATATAAATGTCATAAAAATGTGTTTAATAGTTTCTTTCTACTCACACTTATACAAAGTATGTCATTTTGTGCATCCTTGCCACATGTCCTTCATGCTGCTTGCCACATCTCTGCTACAATTTCCATCTGCCCCTGCTACTTTTTCCCCATCCATCTACATTTATCCCCAATTCAACCCGGTAGGGACTTCTCTGCCATGAAACACTTGTTAATTATATAGATTATTTTGTCATTGTTTATCCAAAATATTGTGTTCATTAAAACTTTGAAATTAGGCCTTCAAAAAACATTCAATGTAGTGATCTAGGTGTGCTTCTCAATTTGCAAGTTTGTAAACTACATGATGGATTGTTTTTTTCACAATCAAAATATGTAGTGGATCTTTTGAAAAAAATTAAAAGTATTGATTACAAACTGATTTTTACTCCATTTCATTATGGAGCCAAGAATACCAACAAATGTCATTCCAATAAAGTAGATGCTATATTATATAGGAAACTTGTTGGCAACCTAGTTTATTTAACATACACTAGGCTAGACATTTTCTTTATAGTCAATGTAGTGTCTATATTAATGAAAGAACCTAGAGAAATTCATTTGTTGGTTACTAAAAAAATTGGGCTATAGAAGTGGTATAGTGCAATATGTCATACACTATGCTCCTAGTCCAAAATTTCTTTGCTAGTATACACTAATCTCGATTGGGGTGCTCATGTCAATGGTAAAAAATCCATAGGTGGTTATGTTTTTCATCTTGGATCAAAATATGTTAATCCTTTGGTGAGATAGGGTATAGAGAAGGAAAGGAAACAATGTGGATTCGAAATGTATTATTCAACTCGACTTTACCCAAAACTTTACAAATACCATATTTTGTGACATTGAAAGTGTGATCTAGACAATGCAAATTTTCATGATACAATCAAACATGTTGATATTGATGTTCATCTAATATCTAGTCCAAGCTCAAGTTGGTGAATTACAATATTGTTTTAGTGATGAAAAATCATTGACATTTTACCAAAAGTATGAATAAAACTAAATGTTTGTAGCTACGGGGATGTTGGAGATATATATTAAGGGAAGAATAGATGCAAAATGACCCCCTCCCATTCTTGTTTTCTTTTAAATTCTCTCTACTTATTTTAGAGAAAAAATGTTAGGCAATGTAAGAGGACTCTCTAAATTTTTTGGATGAGATTTCTTTAGAACATTAGAAGTTTCTAAATACGAGACTTTTTTAGAAGATATTAAATTAATTGAATAAATTAGTACAAGTTACAACTATATATATATATGTAAGAGGCTTTCTTATTTGTCATAAAGGTTTTGATGATTAGATTTTTGTGTTATAATTAGATTTAACAATCATGCCTATATATTATGGCACTATTTTTCTTGACGAGTACACTCAATTTTTGTAAATATTATTTTCCTTTTTTTATAAATTATTCTTGTTATAATAATTTTCAATATTCTTTAATTCTCATTTTTTTTTAATGTATTGCAAGTTTCCCATAATATTGACAAATTATCAAATTCTATAAACCCTTTTAATAAAATTCATAGCAGTGAATGCAAAAGAACCAAAATAAATTTTAAAAGTTAACCAAAAAAGGACAAACTATAGAGATTAACAAAAGGAAATGCATTATTTCAAGAAAGGCCCTTGGGATGGTGGGTAAAAGCAAGTGTTTTTGTTGTTTTGTGGATTGTTTGTGTTAGTATTTCTTATATTCAATCATTTTTAAATGAGATTGCACGTAAAAACAAGTGTTGTTCTTGTTTTGTGCACTGTTGTGCACTGTTTTTGCTTATGTTTGTTACATTCAATAATTTGTAAATGGGATGATGGGTAAAGGCAAGTATTAACATTATTTTGTGAATTGTTTTTTGTTTTTTCTTATGTTATTCAATAATTTGTAAATGGGATGATGGGTAAAGGCAAGTATTAACATTATTTTGTGAATTGTTTTTTCTTGTATTATTTATAGTTATACTTGTTATTTGATTTGATGTTAAAGTTAAAATATGAATTTTGTAAATAGATATTCAAGTTAATAATGATTAATACATTACTTTATTGATATTTAAAAATCTTATTATTGAAGTACCCTGCAATAAAATTAGATACTTATTTTTTAAATTTATGAAAAAAAAAAAAAATCTATGTATAAACATCAACACCACAAACTTTCCACTTCTAAATATATGTCATATAATCTCATGTGCAACATCACTACATACTAGTAAATAAATTAAATATCATATACTTAGAATAATCGCATGTACATCTATCTAAAATCAAACGAAGATTCATTAGGCCGAAAGGCGTATACCTATTGACAGTGGGCACAATTAATGATCTTTTAATCTTAAATTCAAATCTGATGGCTAAGCATTGAAGATGCTGGCATATTCTTAGTCGTCCTCCAAAATCAATGCTTCAGATTTATTGTTCATAACTTCCTTACATTTATGAAGGCATCCGTTAACATGTTTACTTTTTTACATTTACCTAATCACATTATAAATTTACTGTAAAAATACATAATTGCCACGTTCAAATGATTAAGAAGGATTAAAATATATGCAAGCCACGTTTATATCATTAAAAAACACTGTGCACACGTTTTATTTTAATGGCAATCATTCATTTTTTATATCTGAAAAATCGTTTGTTACGACCTGCATGGACGTTTTTTTATGTGCGCTTTGTGTTGGAATCACGGCTCCCCTTTAGGCGTTCTCCAGCCGCGAGTCGGCTGTGCTAGTTATATCAATGCAAGTTCAAAATTGATCGAAAAATTCCCCCAACATATCGTTGTTCACTAGTGCGCAAGGTCTAGGCGTGGGAATGTTCCAATGCTTCACAAAATGGAAACCTTGGGTGTATATCTAACCGCTCTTAATTTAATCACCCACTAATTAACATAATAAAAAATGCTCATTTATTACAGAATTTGAAAGTTCAGCAACGTAAATGTTTCGATGTTTCAGAAAGCTAGGGTATATATCTGGCAGTTCTTGTCACTTAATCATTCTTGCACTTAATCACACTAATTAACAATGTAAAAAAAATTACTCATTGCAGAATTCCAAAGAAGATAGAACAGACACTTTAAAAAAAAATCGACCGGATTCCAAAGAAGATAGAACAGACACTTTAAAAAAAATTCGACCAACTTGATGAGCTGACCTTGTTTACTATTATAATTAAAAAAAACTGTGAAACTGTATAAATCTCCATGGGAATCACAAGATTTGTAACCATATTTTTTTGACCAACTCAATAAATCGCCAATAAATCTCCATGGGAATGACTTGATAGAGCAGGCACCTTATAACCATATTTTTTTTTGACCAACACAATGACATGACCAAGTCTAGGAATATACTTAAAAAACTATAAATCTCCATGAGAATGAATATACTTAAAAAATAATTGCCGTTGCAGAACGTGCATTGGCCAAGTGGAATTATTTTTCACTGCTAGCATTAAACCAAGATCTAAAAATGTGCTTGTGGTAATAGCAAAATAAAAATAGGTATCGTAATTGTTAAATTCAATCATCCCACAAACAATCTAGCAGTTCATACTACACATGAAATCCAAAACATTACCACAATTTATTAAAAAACAAATGTGTAATAAGTAAGAATGAAAAAATTAAAAGCATTGAAAAAAGAATTAACGCTCTAATCTGTAGAAAATAAAGGACACTGACAAAGCTTACCTTTTTTGTTTTTCAAATTTATCAAAACAGATTCAATATTCTCAATGGAAAAGTATGCACATAAAAAAGAAACATTCACATGATTAACTAATTTCCTCATACCTTCTTTGTCTTTTCAAATTTATCAAAACATACTCAATATTCTCATGCACATAAAAAAGAAACCTAAAAGAAACATAAAGAAACATTCAAATAATTAACTAATTTCTTGAGTGCAGAACAACACTGTAAATATCCTTAAAACCCTGCAACAATAGTACTAACAAAATCTTTTAACAACACCCAATTTATTGAATACACAACACTAGAAATCCATGTAAAACCTCAAAAGCCCTGCAAACACTTTGGGCAACAAAACTACTAGTAAAGACATTCAAATAATATTCTTCACTAAATTTTCTTCGAGTAACGGGCATATGGGCGATTAACGCCACCAGCAGATCAGTCGCTTTCCACAACATTTCTCTTTCGCTTATTTTCTCCAGGCCGTGATTGTTTTAGGGCCGGCACCTCCCCCTCTTTGTATTTCTGGTCGTAGTGTACAGAATTCCAGTAGAGACCGATGGCATCGGCCATGGCTGTATCTTCGGGCATAGGCATGGTCTTGTTCTCCACGCTTTCCACTGTGTTCTTGAAAAACTTGAGGCAGGAATTTACGAATTCTTTGATGGATTCGTTATTGGAGCAGTCGGGGAGCGGAGAGCGGCTACATTCAATGAGGTAATCCTGGCATTTCAAAGGAGGCCAGTCAGCATTTTCGGGGTCGGGGAGGGGTTTCCCCAAGACACGCGCGATAACAGAAGCCGCGACTGCGGCCTCTACATCGGTGTCATATCGGATCTGGATTGAGCCTCCCCCGAATTCTTTGGGTTTCTTCATCCCCACAACCCAGCGCGTGAACTCCTTTTTATGATCGAGTTTGCGGCGCACCATGGCGAAACGAGACCGGCACTGGTCTGCCCATTCTCTTTCACATTTCATCTGCTCGTCCTCCTCATCCAATTGCACCATCTCCACCTGCACTTCTTCCTTCTCTTCAAATAGTTGGTAGTCTTCAAATAGTTGGTAGTCTTCGAGGCTGTTATTCCAATTCATTGATCCTGTTATCAATTATAATTTCTGATCCTCTGGATGGCTTTGATTCCGATCCGCACGGCGGCCTCCCGATCCTTTCTTCTCTTCTTGCTAATACGTTTGATTCTCACTGATGTAATGAAACCCTGCGAATATATCACCAAAAAGTCGAGTGAATTAGCACTTGTTATATATTGTCTTTATAGTATTGTAATTCAAATTATATATATATATATATATATATATATATATATATATATATATATATATATATATCATTATTTTCTATTTCTGTTAAGGAGTTTTTCTTGCCTAGCTGAACTAGATATTAGTTTAACGTTAGGACCAAGTTTGTAATGTATTGGTGAAAAAATATGGGCTCCCTAGGGTAGTACCCAAGGGGATAATGAATGGAATTTGGCTATAATAATGAAATAGGCCCACTATGTAATTAATGTTAAAATAAATTAATAATAATGGGTAATTGGGAAAAAATATGGGATTCGGGATAATGAATGAAATTTGGCTATAATAATGAAATAGGCCCACTATGTAATTAATGTTAAAATAAATTAATAATAATGGATAATTGGGAAAGATCCCTATGAATACTCATGAGAAAGTATAAATACACATGAGTATCATTGTATTGGAGGTGTATTGGATTGTATTGTCTTGTAACAAGCATGGCTAATAGAGTAATTCATTCCATAAGAAATAATTGATGACTACATTCTTATGTTTTCTATGATAAATGTTTTGGTATATTTCATATTCAAGGTTTTAATTCCTTGAAATTTTGTGGTGGATTTTCTCTCATATTTTCCAAGGTTTACTACAAAATCCATCACAATCTTCGCACATAAAACTAGAAAAGTGAACAAATAGTTGACAGGGACCAACTTTATGCCCAAACTTGCTCCAAGCCCATCATCCTCCCATTGACTAAAGCCTCTACAAGCTCCAACTAATGAGAAAAAGGTCGAGAATATGACCCAAATTGAAATTAAATGGCGGTTGAACTTGGTGTATTGATTGTATTTTTACTAATTTAAATACAATTAGGGAAAAATGTGAAGACTTCATACCAAATGGGTTTTTGCAATTCGGTTTGAGAAAATCTTGCCCCAAGTGCACACTCCAAGCTACGTTGAAAATATAGATCTCTAATCCCCTCCATATTTAACAAGAAAATCATAAATAAATCCACTTAGAAATTTTGGTTAATTCCTAATTGTTATCCAATAGTAATCAAACCTCAACAAAAATCTCTTGGTTGCTATAACAAGTATTCATAGAGCCATGTTATTAGATGACTACACCAATTCGAGGGTTATGACAAATGTCCTATATTGCTATAACAAGTATTCATAGAACCATGTTATTAGATGACTACACCAATTCGATGGTTATGACAAATGTCCTATATTGACTCAAGGAAGAAGCGTAATGAAAGGCAATTCACATTTTCATTATGATAGGTTGTTTGGCATTGTCTTTGTTGCACTTATTTTTTTAGTACGATTTTTTTTTAAGAATGGTTTTAGAATCATGTGGATTTCAAATGGGAAATAACGATAGAGGAGGACAATGTTTTTCGGTGTGTTAAGAAAAGATATTTTTTTTTAGAAAATAATATTAATATTGGTATATTGATTAAGGGGTGAATCACTAGGCATAGAAGGAATGTGTTACGGGTCTAGACTTTTCATTTTATTTGAGAATCTCATACACGGAACAAGCCAAGTTACTCGTACACAAGACCTTACTAATTGGTCATGACCATCAACAACTTGTATCACCTAGAATAAGCCTAACCAACATGTTTTAATGACCAGAATATTAGAGTATTCATTTTATTGTAAGTGATGTTGCATCATTGTCACCCAACAATAGGAAACCTACCATCACCCCCACTTTATGAGCCAATATTACTTTAACAACCAACTTCCCAACGTAAGACCATGTTATCATCCACCTAATCCAACCCATGATAGTCAGTGAAGATGATGCCCCTCCTTTAGGAATTCACATATCTTTGATGCACTTATAGACATTGTTTCCTTGCCATGTATAACACACACAATATATCACATTTCCAAGCCACACCATCATCCACCAAATCCCACCATGTACCACCTTGTTGGTTTTCCATTTTTCTCTATGAGACATCCTTGGTCCTATCCTACCCGTTAGTACACCATCCTAAATATCCTATGAATCATAGTGAGTTAGTCACCAAGGCTAGAAAATCATGTGGACTCATCATGAAACTTCCCAAGTATGCCTAGTGTGCCCTCCATAGTTCCATTGCCAATGACACCTTAGGTTAGGTGCTTACATTCTCCCCCACTTGAATTGTTGATGTCCTTGTCAATGTAGCTCCATCATCTCCTTTGATGGAAGTCGTGTTGGTGTTGAAAAGCCACTTCCACAATTTCCACATTTCAATATGGCTCTAATACCATTTGTTATGGGGATGGACATTTCATTCCATTTGAGTGTCCCAAACCACTGAAGAAGCCTGATCATCACATGACATCAACATGACCATCAACTTCTTATATAGCCTGAAATATGCCTAACCTACATGCCCTAACATAACCCAAGCTAGAAACTTTCAATCATGCAAAATTTTAGAGTGTTGATTTCAATGTAAGGGATGCTACATCATTTCTACCCAACCATACGCAACCTACTATCGCGTGGCCCCAAGACAAACATAATTGAACAATCAACTTCCAAACATGTGACCATGCTATCATCCATTTAAGGTGACACATGACACTAGATGAAGATCATGTCACTCCTTCATCAGGTGTTCACATGTATTTGATGAACGTATCGACATTGTTTCTTTTCCATAGATAACACACAATATATCACATTTTCAAGCCACACCTCTTTCACCTAATCCTTTTATGCAATGTTTCATCTATGATTCAACCTACTCAATAAGAAATCCTTGGTATTCTTATATTACACACTAGTACACCATATTAATCATCTCATGAATCACCATGAGATGGTCTCCAAGACTACCAAAGCATATGGACCCACTATGTAGCTTGCCAAATATTCGAGGCACACCCTCCATCATGCCATTGGTAATGGCATATCAAGTTGAGTCCTTACATATTGTGCTTGGTAAGACACATAGGTTTGGTTGTAGAGGATAAGTGAGATGGTTGAGACACAAAAACTAAACATATGGCTAGACAAGACATTGAGCACATAACTAGATAGTTTATTGAGGAAGGGAAGTCAAGAGGTGTTGGGAAAGGTGATTTATTTGTGTAATACCTTGGTGTTGACACATAAATTATGATATATTAAAGCATGCATTATTATATCTTCCGAAGGCATAGGTATATAGCAATCAATGTGCGTTGACTCAATATTAGTTTCCCTTGACTTATTTAAATATTAGCAGTTTAACCAAAGTTTTAACAAAAACCTTTTTGGCAGTTATTAGTTTAAATCATTTTTATGATGTTCGATTGGTGGTTCAAATGACCTTGTTAAGAGCCACCCAAATTTTGCACCTCAATCTTAGTTTAAAGCATAGGTTTGCCTAGTAATGTTTCCACAAATGAATAATGTTGGAAAGTAATGCTGTAAATAAATTATAGCCCTACTTGTAAACAATAAATGTTTGTTTTTCAATGTGATATTTATAGTATGTCGTGGTTGTATGTTTCATGCAATTTACATCGATATCCTCTGTGTTCTCTCCCCTACATTGTTATGTTTAATAATTTGTCACTCATGGATACAGGAACCTTCTGTAAATTGCAAGTTAATTGTTGGTCGGGGCTGACAGGACTCGGGCGTTCAGTTATTTAATGGCGGATAAACATTTCCTGTGGATATAGTTATGTCGTTACTTATTGTAAAATACTCAATTCAGTTTCTGTGACAGTATAATCGTGAATTTACAAGGGAAATGATCTTTCACATATCTTTTTATTTTGAAATACAATTATTTATGTATAGTGCAGGTCATAGTTACCCTAAGCTGAGCAAACTGATCTTCAGGAAATAGAGATTTATGGTGGAGAAATGTCTACCTATAGTTGGAGCTGATGAGGAAAAAAATGGAAACTGCGAACAATTGTAAGTTAAGTTAACAGTCTTAATGTCGTTTTCTTTAATCTTTATGGAATGGTTATCTATGTTTTTATTAATTTCTATCTAATTGATATCTTCTTCTATAAAAGAGAAAAGTAAAAAAGCCGTAAAAACCCCAAGGTTACTGACAACAGTACCTCAATTAGGGCCTCTTAGCACAGAAATGAAATTGAATATATTTTCAATCTTTGATGTAGCTTCGGAGGTACTTAAAGAAATCTCAGGAACATGTAACTTTTCGAGTGCATTATAGGCCCCTTGTTGGTCGATGATACCTTTCAATAAATTAAAACAAATTAGCTCACGTGAAATAGTTGATAATCAAATAAACTTCTTACTATTCATTTTCTTTCCATTTTCATCGCTGGATGTTCAGTTTATTTTTCCTTAGGCAGCAACAGTATTCGAGGTAGCTGTGAGTTGGTATAATATCGTAATGATAGTTGGCCTAGTTTCAACGATCACTACACAACAAGTTTGGAGCAGTGTTGTGAGATCTGGGCAAGATCCGTGAGTCTTTTTTGGGTCTCCCCGGGTCAATCCTGGAACTGGTAATCCATACAAACTTGGCCTGAAACTTGCTTGAAAATGAAAATTTTCAAAACCCATCGAACCATGCTCAAACTTGTCATACTTGCCAAGTTTTGAATCAACCCTTGCTAAGAAATATGCCGAGTCCTGAACCAAGCATTGCAGGTCTATTTGTAGAGTTTTTCCAACTCTATCTGCCGAGTTTCATGAGTCTTGAACTGAGTTTTGTTGAGTCGCTGAGATTTATGAGTTTCATTTAGCCAAAAACCAAGGAAGTTGATGCTATGAGAGATTTAATGCATTGTTAGTATTTGAATGCCCACCCTCAAGATCGATAGTGTATCCTGTTAAGATGTGGAGCTTAATTTCTATGTGGTCAAGCTTACAAAGCCCAACAATATTACATGCTTGGCATATTTCTGCAACAAGGATTCACTGTTCTACTTATCGCCTGCCTTACCCTCTCAATACTATTTGTGAACATGGAACACATTCTACTTCTGTTCAAACAAAACCCACAAATTTGTGAAAAGGATAGAAAATACGCATTGGGTTTGTTACCTAGTCTATTTGCGAACACCATATTGAATCCTTTGGTAAGGTTCTCTCAATACTATTTGTGAACATGGAACGTGTTCTACTTATGTTCAAACAAAACCCACAGATTTGTGAAAAGGCTGGAAAATATGCATTGGGTTTCTTACCTAGTCTGTTTGCAAACGCCATATTGAATCCTTTGGCCAAGTTCCTACAAATGCAGAGCATTATATGGACATAGGTTTGATATTCTACTATTGCTATTGCATTTCACCTCTTAGCTTGTCGAGAAACAATATACAAGCTAGAATGGGGATTTATTGGTGCAGTTGTATCCACCAATGTCATCTTTTGGGTGAATGTTGGGATACTAGTGCTGTATATTGAATTCAGTGGCGTCTGCAAAAATACATGGTTGGGTGAATGTTGGGTCAATCCCTTCTTTTGTTATGGTCTGGTACGGTTTCTTGCTCCACCCTAATTACAATTTCCGTTGTCTGAGTTGTTGCTGATGTGTTATTACTATTATTTTCATTGTCTGAATTGCTATCATGAATAGCTCTTTTTTGGGGAGAGGTCGTTGTCAAGATGTTATCCTGAAGATTAAACTGTCTCTTAAGTTGTGTTACACGATAATGTTAAATATAATGTAACCTCAACAGGCTGACTATACACTGCCAGTTGTCCTGGCCAGCTGTACTTTCTATTCTTGATTTTCTTGAGCATATTTAGCTTGGCTATTTCCCTTTGCATAGTACAACTTCTTCATTAACTTCTTCATGTACTCGTTTTGTACTCTTCTTCATATATTCTAATATATATTTTTTCTATTCTATTCTTTCTCTCTGCATTTCTTGCTTCACAATTTATCATGGTATTAGTGCTACAGTAGTAAGCTTCTTCACACAGGCTAGAGAGAAACACAATCCTCAAACAACGCAAAGCTTACACGGATCTTGAGAGTATTTGACACAGACTTTTCACAAGGCTTGGAGAACTGTCCATCATACTCTCAAAAGATCCTCACAGGAAACTTCCACGAGGAAGCAGACCGTTATACGCTCAAAAGATCAGCATAAGAAGCTCACGTGAGGTCGCAAAGCGTACTACACTCGAAAGTTTCAAGGAGCAGAAACACAAGAGGGAAGCAGAGACTGAGAATGAAGAAATAGTAAAGATTCTTGTTCAATTTTCAAAGAATCATCAAAGATTCACGAAGAAGAGATGAAGGAGGAGGGAACTCTTGAAGAATTCAAAGCATTTGTTCAAATTCGTGAAAGATAGTTGAAGAAAGAAGAAGCGTTCAAATAATTTCGGAAATCACTCAAAACTATCAAAGACTGCAGCAGAGAACAAAGAACTCGTGAAATTCTTTCAAATCTTTGAAAGATTCATGAATTTTTCTTCTACAAAAGAAAATCCTTGCAAAGGCAGTAAAGAATGTGTCTCAAGTTCGAAGAACAACCGTCGCGGTCGTAAGATTTGTCCTACGAATAGATCCGAGGTGGAAATCCAGTTCAGAAGGGACGAAGAGAGCGCGGAAAAGAAAAAAGAATTTCAGCTGTTAGATCTTGCGCAGAGGACCGATAGCCATTGGATCCGCGAGAAAGTGCACAAGGTTTAGTCCTCTGGAGTGCATAGGAGAAATTTCGACTTGTGAAGTCGCAGAATCCCAAAATTATCTGGACCGTCCATCAAGAGACACATCACAACGTCTCAACATTTCACTGACTCGCAAGGTGTAAAGGTCAGAAGACTACCGTGAGAATTCATGAATCGTTAAATCACAAGTTATTCTAGACAGTTGAATTGAGATAGATCGTGAGCCGTCAATCTTATCCAATCAAAAAATCGGGGATCAGGCGTTGGACGAGCGACTGAGACTTCTCTCCAAAACCCGATATGCAAAATCCTAACATCACAAATCATGAAATCCTGAGAGTATTGTGAGTCGTCCATCTCAGAGGACAGGTGGGAGCAGATCCAAGTGCCATTATTTCGACATTTCGGAGTTCAGGATATCGGAGGTCTTTTTGACAAAGGTCACGACACTCCATAGCAAAAGTCTCGAAATCCTGAAAATATCACAGCCATCCATTCGTTCGTACACGTGGCGAACATCGAGGAAACCGTCGGCATTTCGACTACCGGGGTTTCAAGTTGACAAAGGATTTGGAGTTGCAAGTCGTGAAATCGTGAAATGACGAGGATCGTCCATATTTCAGGGACACGTGGCATCAATCCAGGATCTCGCGAAATTTTTCGAAAAAGCGATTTCGACAAAATTGACAATTCAGACTTCGCATTTTGGAAGCGCAGCGTGACGAGGAATCACGAGTTGTGAAATATCAATTCATGAAATCTCGATAGGATCTGGACCGTCAGATATTCAACAGATATGGACCGTTGATTGTCCAACAGACACATTTCAACATTTCGGCATTTGAAGTCTTGAAAGCACGAAAGAAGGACATCGGTACTCGGCATTTCGGGAATCGGCTTTTTGGAAGTCAAGAGACCAAAAGGTCACGCATTTGAGTTGCAAAACAAAAACTCACGAAGTCGAAACTCACAAAATTTTGAATCACAGAGTTCCGAAGTCACTGCAAATTACACGCAAGAAACAGGTAAATATGAATTTTCCTTCTGTTTTTTGCTAAATGTTTTAAAAATATGGCGTCGTCTAGTAATTTAGGACCAAATCGGGGTCAGATTCTTCTTGGAAAGAACTATGAGTTCTGGTCTCTTCAGATGAGATCCTTCTTGCAAGTAAAAGAGTGTTGGGATCCATTGGATCATGGATATGTGGAACCAGATCCAGCAGACCTGTCTGCCATGACCAATCAGCAGAAAATTGATCAGGCAATGTAGAGAAACAGAGAAAATAAAGCTAAATTTTGGATTCAAAATTCTGTGGATGACTCGATTTTCTCAAAAATCACAGGCGCTGGTACTTCAAAACATGCCTCGGAAATCCTTAAATTTTCCTACCAAGGAAATGACAGGGTCAAAACAGTCAAACTGCAGACCTTCAGGACACAATTCGAGACTTTAAGAATGACAAAGTCTGAAAGTGTGGATCAGTGCATGACCTGAGTCATGGGAATCGTGAATCAGATCAGATTGACTGGCGAAGCCATCACTGATCAACGCATTGTTGAGAAAGTACTCAGAAGTTTACCCAAGAAATTTGAAATGGTTGTAACAACAATCATTGAATCTAAGGATTTGTCAAGTTTTTCAACAGATGAATTAATTGGTTCTTTGGTGACACATGAGACCAGACTGCATCTCACAGATGAGTTAATCTCCAATGCTTTCAAAACTCAGTTCTCCTTCAGCAGAGGGAGAGGAAGAGGAAGAATCAGAGGTCACCAAGGAAGAGGGAGCAATCAAAGTAACCCTCACTCTAGTGGAGGCAACAAACAACAATATCTGAATCAAAATTTCCAAGGTCAAAGACAACAACAACAAAAACAACATCATAATTTCCATCCTCAAAGAGGTAGAGGGAGAAGATCAAAATGACAAAACAATCATACAATGCTATTAGTGCAAAAAGTATGGGCACTATGAATCTGAATGCAGGAGGAAGCAAGAAGATCATCTCTCAAGGAGGGCACATGTGTCAAATCATACGGGAGAAAACTCAGCAGGTATGTTTCTTTCATGCCACAAGACTGAACAACAACCTAAAGATCTCTGGTTGTTGGACAGTGGATGCAACAATAACATGACAGGTAACAAAGATTTACTTTCATGCATTGATTCTTCACTCTCATCTAATATTACACTTGGAAATGATTCTTTAGTCAAAGTTCAAGGAAAAGGCACTGTTCCTATTCTTACTAAACAAAATGTAAAGAAAGACATAAACAATGTCTATCATGTTCCAGATCTGAAACATAAATTTGCTAAGTGTAGGAAAGATCATTGAACATGGCTATAAGGTACTTTTTGAGGGAGCATCTTGCCAGATATATGACAAAATCCCAAGCAGAAAATTGATTTCTGAAATCCACATGACTTAGAATAGGATGTTTCCCCTTACACTCAGAAATGTGAGTCAACCATATGCACAAAGTGCATCAACTCTGAATGAAACTATGGTTTGGCATACAAGATTTGGACATCTACCATTTCAGAGTCTAAGTCTTCTTCAAAAGAACTCCATGGTCAAAGGTCTTCCTATATTTAAAAAGCAAATTCCCCTATGTGAGTCTTGCATACTTGGAAAACATAAGAGAACTGGTTTTCAACAGTCTTCCAATCAAGCTAAACAACATCTTGAACTTGTTCACACTAACCTATGTGGACCAATGCAAACAGAGTCCATAGGTGGTAGCTTTTATTTTCTAACATTTATTGATGATTTTAGCAGAAAAATATGCATCTATTTTCTTAGACACAAGTCTGAAACTTTTGCAAAATTCAAAGAATTCAAGACAGAAGTTGAAAAACAGAGTGACAAATATATCAAAGCACTCAGGTCAGATGGAGGAGGAAAATACAACTCCAGAGTATTTGCAAATTTCTACAAATCACAAGGCATTATCATGCAAACAACAACCAGATATACTCCATAAGAGAATGGAGTGGCTGAAAGAAAAAACCAGACAATAATGAATATGGCAAGAACACTTCTCAAAGAGAAACGTTTGTCAAATAGGTTTTGGGCTGAAGCAGTAGCATGTTCAGTTTTTCACCAGGAAAACAGAACAAATAGATGGACTACATAGAAGATAAATATCGTGATTTTGTCACCAGGCAGATCACAAAAAATTTGAGTAAACAGAACAAATAGATGATAACGTGTCCGCGTGCGAATCATCGAAGAGGAAGAATGATGAAAAAAATGCCGTCAATTTCTTTCAATGTCATGTTTGTATCCGAATACTGCCGCTGCTTATGATCACGATCAAATCTATTTTAGGTGGGTAATGTAGTGTACTAATGCATTCACCATGAAATAATGTTCGTTGATCTGTGCACGTCGGCGCATTTTACAGTACTTCTGTGTGCCTAAATTCAACGTGGTAACCCTTAGATTTATATCTTAAGAAAGAAATTTGATCTTTCTAAAAAAAAATGATATAAAATTAAACTTAAGATAAATCTATACTGGTTTAATAATAAGACTAATTTTATATTCAGTTTTCGGATATAGAGAATCCATTTACAGAAATTATAACTTACATCAGTTATAACTGTGCAACTTGGTTCAAGCATTTTTTATTGATTGTATATCAGCTTCAATCATCATTCCTCCATGATAAGTTAATAAACCTTCATGATACATACTCTTATCCGTGATAATACTGATATCAACAATCGAAGTATTATCGTATCCTCAATAATGATTTGAGCTTCGACGATCCTTAGATTTATAAACCAATAGGGCCTCTACCAAACAGCGTGGAAGCAATTTCAACGTCACTTCTAATCACGCGGATGGCTCCTTGTGAATTGAAATTTGCCAAATATTTCATAATTTCTATCTGAACCTCTTACAAGAAAAACTCAGGAAAAGGTGGTTGGTGTTTGTACATTTTAAAATTGGAGTAAAATAATTAAAAAAAATTGTTGGTGTGCTTGTTAATACATTAAGAATGACAACTCTCTCTATAAATATCTATAATAAAAAATCATCAAATATCTATAATAAAAAATCATCAAAATAGTCATGGTTGATTCTGGATAAAAATAATTAGAGGCTACTACAAATGACCATAATAATGTCTTACTATTATTGCTGTGGTTTCCATACTTATAAGCAAGAGTTAGAGTTCATTATAGTGTAATAAATTATGATTATTATATTGAATATAATTAATTATAATTGATCATAGTTTACAATGATTTACTATGATTGATCTATAATATAGATAGTTGATGATTTACTATGTCTGATCAATAATATAGATAGTTGATGATATTTGCCTAGTAGTATTTGATATAGATGGATGAGAGTTTTAAAAAAATCCATAAATAAATGTTAAAAAAACAAAAAGAATGAAGAAAGCAAAGCATAAGTGAAACTTCAAATCAAAATTGTTAATCAATATTATTAATTTTATTATTAATTTTTATGGACTTTTTATAGTTTTACAAAATATTATGAGTGTTTATGAAAAATATCAAAGAGATTGGAGAAAGCAAAACCTGACAGAGATTCCAAATCAAAATTATTCATGTGTATCAAAAACAAAATTAAAATCTGTATTATTCATTTTATAGTTTTACAAGATATTATGAATTTGTTTATCCTTATTCACTTGGCCATGGAATTTTCATAAAAGAGTTTCCTTTAACAAAAAAAAATATTACCCAACTAAGAAAATTGCCTTTAAGATCTAAAAAGTGTAATTGTATGCTAGGTGGAATGTTGGTGATGTGTGCTTCTTGCTAAGCATGCTCTCATATGTCACATTAGTACCTCCTAATTTACATGGAAAGTATTCCCACTTTCCTCTTTATATATGGAAAGTATTCCCACTTTGATAAATTACAATGCAACCCAATATTTGAGTTGTATTTGATCTATTCCACTATGCTGGCTGGTTTCATATGTGACAACTTTTGAACCACTAGACAAGATACACCACAACGTCACAACGTCACATCATGTTCAGCGATTTTTATCTTCTTTCATGATGAGTAGAAATTCATCTTTAACTCTGGCAACAAAGGAAGAGAAAAAATTCATGTTTTTTTCTATTGGCTTGTCGTTTAGTAATTGAAATGGAATGTTGAATTGTGTAATTCAAATGGAATGTTTACATATAATGATGTAAATTTCGATTCCACCAAAAAAAACTTCAAGGTTTTCAAAAATTTCACGTTTCAGTCTTTTATAATATAAGCTGAAAATAAATATAACATTATAAATCTATGTTAATTCATTACTTAATAAGTACTACTTAAAATCTAATCGGAAAATAAATCTAATGCTATATTGATGTATATCCACTTAAGCTCAATATAAAAAAAAAATGAATTAGTTTTTTTGTTGCAGTTAGGATTATTGGCACTTGGCCATATTGACTTTACTTGCAGGTCTATCACCAAATCCAGAGCGTGAAATATCTGCCTTAAACATTTGGTAAGAGTATGTAAGATGTAAACCAGGTGGAACGACCACTAATACTTGCACGTAAATTCATAAAAAATTATTAATAATAGTATATACTTGGAAAAAAAACTGCTACAACTATTATTTTATTATACCCATATAACGATACAGCTATTATTTTATTATACCCACATAGAAGAAATAGGTATACACTACCATATAACCTTGTTTATATGATATGGTTTATGTGATAGAATTCAATCTACGTATAATAAATTATAATGACCGTATGTTATAAAAAAATGAAATGCACTATAAATATTTCTCATGTGGAGAGAAGGTAAGGGAAGACTAGTAAACGTGTTTGAGTCTTAGTGCGATAATATTATGGTGTGGATGATATATTTATACGAATCACCATGAGCATATTTCAATGGTGTGTTTATGTATGTAAAAGTATCTACAAAGAAAATACATAACAATATGATCTCCACCGAAAATATTGCTTAAGGAAGTAAGATAGAGACCTCAATACCATAAGGGCGAAGAGGAAAGGGGGTGCACGAGTGACTTGACGTTGATGTTTGTCCTTATGCAATACTATCCTTTTTTCTATTCCTATTTAAAATCTATCACATACATTTTTAATTTGTGTATGTGTCCAAATATGGTTTTCGTGTCCTTGGGAGTAAAGTAAATATCATGTAAGGAAATGCATCTTCTTTCCATTTCTGGAGGATTAATCACGCTTTAAAGATCATTTTTCAATTTTCCTTCCAAACATCCTTTTCCCATGAAATGGGTTTTTCCTCTCCTTTCTAATGGGATAAATCATTCATTTTCCCATGAAATGAGTTTTTCCTCTCCTTTCTAATGGGATAAATCATGTATGGAATCCATGGATTTTATTCTTGCAATTAAAAGAGAATGACATGGACTTGTGTTTCTTAAGAGCATGTAGAAATTAGGGATTCTCTATTGAAAATGTGAGAAAAAAATGGACATTTTTAGGGGGAAAAGATGGTTCGAATGTTCATATGGATGGAGAAAACATCATTAGACATAAAAATTGGTTATTGTTACTCATTCATTGGTTGGAGCCAAGTGTTCTCTTCTAAGTTATTCATGTTATTCCCTCGTTCCTAGGGATAATTAAAGTGATGATATTTGAAGGACCTCATGTTATAGACATGGAGTACAATGATCATGGGCCCCTATCATATTACACATCACCATTTGATTGATGGCAACAACATCCACCACACCTTCTTGGCCCACAAAGAACTACAGGTCTTGCTCCATGAGGTAACAAATCTGGTATTGTGGAAAGTTTCATTTTAATGTTTGAAGCATTTGAACATGTTGCAAATGATCCTTTCTTTATTTTGAAAACATTTTCTTGCAAATTATGCTTTTTTGCATATTTCATCTTGGTGAGTGTCATGGTTTCCTAGAAATTGGCCACCCTCAGGGAAATGGTTGCTACTAGGGGGTTTCATTTAAGGGTCATTGTATCATTCATGCTCATACTTTCCACCTTCAATCACTTATTCCCGTTTGTTTCCCCATCTTTTAGGTTTTCGAGCTTATTGACCCAAGAAGGGCATGTACCTCATTTCATGGGAAGAAGGGGTCATTAGGCTCACATGTTCCCTAGAAAAAACAAATTGGTGTAAAGTCTCACCTTAGGATCCTCAGAGCAATGAAATGCTTCTCAAAAAATAAAAGGGACACATAAAATAAATAATTAATCAATTACGTAAGCTTTCCAAGGTAGAGAGTTTGTGGATATGCATTTCCTTTTAAGTGCCCCTTATTGTATTCAACTTCGTGACACATGCAAAGTAAATGGCTAATGAAGGGTTTGGAAAAATATGCCTAAAAAATAAAAAGAGAGAAAAGGATGTGGCTAGCTCTCAACAAAGACGCCCATAAATGAGACTATACAAGCCCTTGTATGTCATGAAACCCCATACCTAGAAGTTTAAACCCATCCACCTCACATTCACTACATGACTTAGAGATGATTTGTTTTGGGAACATCCTCTATGTGAGGAATTGGTTTACCCAATAGGGCATTATGACCACAATATCACACCCATCCCATATCTAAAGCTTGCAAATTGTATAAGGTCTTTGAGCATTTTTGTATCCTCAAAAGGGGGGATGTGATGCACATGTTTGGGTGGTTCTCTTATTACATATGGATTACTTGGCATGATATTGTGACTTGAGGACCCTTGGAGGGCGTACTTGCTTGTCTTTGCAAGACTTTTACAGGTGAAAATTTGATCATTAAGGCACAAGGTCACTTGGACCTTCATTTTGGGCACAAATTCCACACGTTGGATGACGTGCCCCCTTCACTTTGAACACGTGGATCATGAAGGTTTCCTTTGGAGGCATGAGAGGACACCTTAAATAAGGATACTAGCCACCCCCACCCTGGCCCCCCTTGTCGAACATTTTTCCTTTGAGGCTCAAAAAGTCATCTCCTCGGGCATGGAATCATACTTGGAGGGATAAGGTTTTGCGATGTTGGATGGTTTGATGATGACTTGGAACATATTGATGAAGGAAGATTATTGCACATTAATATATGGCCTTTGGAGGCCCAACGTCTCCGTCAAGAACTTCAATTTCTGATGCAAGAGAGGTCCTTCTATCACCCCACAGGGTCTTCTCCCGACCTCCTGCTCACAGGATCGTTCAAAAAATCCTCAACTGAGCCGAAGCGGATCTTTAGATCCCCTCGGGAATCACTATTGAAAACTCAATCCATAGGTCTTTATTTACCCGCACGGTCTCTGCATTCGCCGTGACCAATTTTCCCTATAGGAAACGCTTGTCAGGCTTCGGGGTTTCGAGACCCCCGTTGTCGAGAGTTTCTGCCCTCTCCAATTCCTGATTGTCGATTAACCAATGCGCCCTTTCTCCACGCACTGGCCCTCCTGGCTAAGATCCCACCATATGACCACTGCCTCCGTGACCGTGGCCTTACCTCCTTTCGCGGCTACTCCTATCGGAGTTTCGGTGCTTGAAATGTCAAAATGCGCATGTCCTTAGGGTTCGCGATCCTCCGATCCCTGATATGCTCATTTTCCGAGTTTTTGCCCCTTCCGGCTATGAAATGGTCCATGTGACCGCTACCATCTGACCGTAGTCATACCTCTCGTCGGGGTTTCGGGGTTCTTGTTGTCAATGTGCATACACCCTTGGAACCTCCAATATGTCGACCCTCGACTTCTTTCAGATTCTTTACACGTGTCCTCTACAAATGGATGGTCCAGGTTCTATGTCGGGGTTCCACTATTGATTTCCCCGATCCTTTGTCCACGAGAATACCGATTTACCGATTCCTAATGCGTTGGTCCTCCGATGGCTCCCGGCCTTTGACCTGCCACCTATACTCCTTGATCCTCTGTGGCCTCGTGCGGTTGTACTCTGCCTATCGGAGTATCACGTTTCACGATATCGTGACTCCAACTGCTAATGTTCATGGGACTCGTGAAACTCTGATTCCCAATCCTCTGATGAATGACCTCCTATCAAACTTTCCCCTGTGGCGCTCGATCGATGCCACACATCCTCCCTGATGGACGATTGAGATCAACTCTCGTGCTTTGAGACTCGAAGTGTCCCGATTCTTACGACCTCAGGAACTCTGATTTCTCGATGGCCAATATCCCGATGACTCCATCTCTTGTCGGGATTGCTCCTCTGTCTATGAGGTTAACTTCCTTGCAGCTTCCATAGATCTGACGGCTATCGGGACTATGATCCAAGATCTGACGACTCAGATCATGTCTCCTGCGCACTCCTCCTGGACGTGAAAATCAAAGACCTAGATCCTCTTCCCAACCAAATCCAACGGCTGTTGTTGCTCCCTCCTAAGCTCCCAGCGTGCCTTCTTCCTGCATTTAGAAGAATTTAAATTTCTCTAAGGTTTCAACCTTGGCCTTCTTTTCCATCTGCAAACTCTTTTCCTTTGAGCTTCGTCGCGCGTGTATAAACGTTGCCCTTCCTGATATTTTATCTCCTTCTGAATCCTTGAAGGATTCTTCCAACTCCTACACTCCTTGCAGAGCCTTCAGATGCACTCACTAGTGCTATCCATCCTGAGCTTCTCACAAACACTCAGACCCCTTGGGGAATTTTTGCCTTCTTCTCCCTCAGATGGAGAATGTAATGCCCTCTTGACTATCTTGTGCTCACGTAATCTCTTGTTGAACCTTCCAGGGTGTTCAACAACCCAGTGAAGATCCTTCAGTGGATACTTCCTCAATTCATGGAACTCAGAGAGTTCTCTTCTTTCCTGTGCCTATCTGCACAATGCCTCGATGCCCTTCTGGCAGAGTTCTCCTCTTCCACAGAACATTCAATAGTTCTATCCCTTTCCCCTATGCACTCCTTGCACCTGCTCAATGCCCACCTGGCAGAGCTGCTACAGAACTCCTCAGAGATTTTGTCTTCTTTCTGAACTCACGGTCGAGTTCTTCTTCAACACCTCATGCTTACGCTCAATGCCCACCTGGCAGAGCTCCTACAGAATCCTCAGTGATTTTGTCTGCAAATGTGTCTCAGATACACAGCCTGCCTCGAAAGTGTTCAAAAACCTTCAGGTCTTTCTCCAAGTTGTTGACTCCAGTTCCTGTGCCGCAGCACATCTTCGTCTGACTCCTCAGAGTTCAGAAGTGCATCAGTGCATCGGTATTCAGAGTCCGCAGCACTCTGTCACGCCCTCATGGCATTAAACCTCAAATACCTTCATCTGAAATCACACAAACTCCCTGCAAATGCATGATAACAACATATACATCTACAACATACAATGGAACACATACAGACATTCACATACACAAAATTCATGCAGAAAAAACTGCTTATGTTCTATTAATAATGGAAAATGCCTGTAATTTATAATGGTATTCCTAAGCTCTCTTTGGCTTCCTCATCTACCATCACTCGACTCTAGCTCCACTAACTCAAAATGAGATCTAAAATCTCTTTTACACTGAGGGGCTCAATCGAGTGCTTCCCTCCAGAATTTCACCTACTCTAATGAATTACATTCAATGGTTGTCTAGTCCAGCGCCTGGACCTAGATCTCAGCCGATTTGGCATTTAAAAGACAATCTACCTAACGCCTGCACAAAGGCACGGTCTCTACAGCTCACTAGCTTAAAACATTTATTACATTCAATTTCAAATTCAGATGAGGCTGCGCCTCTTTCTTTAGCTTTTAATGCATGCGCGTTGACGTGGCTGGCTGGCTAGCGCGGAGAGATGCTCCTGCATCAAGTTCCTTCTTGATATGCCAAAAATTTACCCCTAACAGGTATGACGTCATCATTTAGGGCTTTCTTCTTTTGTAAATTTGAATTATAATTTGTAAAGGGGAAAATTGAGGATGTCAAGCTCCCCATTTTTTGTTTTACCCTAAGTATGTGGAAAAATTGGTTTTACAATGTATTGTATAAATAAAGTCCTTGTCACTTTCATTTTAGACATACAACTCACATGAGAATTACTTATTGTATGATTGGAATTTTTTCACTATTTGGGCATTTTTCACTATCTCTCTCTTGAATCTCTCTTGTGGATGTTAATACTTGCCTTTTGGTGAAGGAAAATAAGGTTCTATCTCTTGGATGTCTTGTTCTTGCTATTGTGGTGGAATATTCTTGGTAAAAGAGGGTTTCTTCATGCTTTTTATTGGAATTGGTAAGGAATTTATGAATTAATTGTGTCTTTCTCTTCCTGTTTTGAGCTAGATTTGTTTAAAACCTTGGAGGAGTATAAAAGCATACACCCTCCACTAATATCCATTATTAATTTTTTGAATAATCTACTTTGCAAAGGTTGTAGGAGGAGTAAAAAGGCTTACGCCCTCCTAGATTTACCTTGCTAGGGTTTGTTTGCTCGAGGGAGTAAAATGGCTTACACCCATAGAGAAGTAAAAAACACTAGGTCTTACACAAGAGGCTCCATAACCCAAATGGAAAGGCACTATTTCTTTTTCATTAGAGATATAAAATCATCGCATTGGTATACGTGGAAATTGGAGATATTGCAATTTTTCAAGTTGGAATTTATTCTACATGCTATAAGCTTTATTTCACCCTATGGGCATCATGATT
>ML801700.1:188547-209015 GCA_009831015.1 Picea engelmannii | reverse complement strand
TGGGTTTTCTTCCCCTAGAGGGTTTCCCAGGATAAATGTTGTGTCTATTGTGGATGTGTATTTCTCAGTGATCTTGTTCATATTATGCTCTTATCTTATGAAATGCAAAGAACTATAATATCAGCATAAAACATTAACAATTCTAAGATTCTCCCAGAGTTTAGCACTTGTGTTGAGCAAGAGGTTGTTTCCCATCAGAGGCAGGTAAATTATCGGTACATGGTAGTTTGGTTCAAAGTTAGAGTTGACTTGGTTTCTGTACATTTTGAGAGAGATGTCTACATACAACAAGGGTTGCTATTTTTTAGGAGACACGGTTTGAGTGTGTCTCTTGACAGTTTGGAGAAGTTCTAAGCATACAATATGAGTCCTTGCATGATTCTAAGCCCGATGACACTTTTTCGGGTGACATGCAAGAACTTTCTATTTTTAGCAGGTTTTGCTCCAAGCCCCCGATTCAAATTTTGAGCGTACAATATTGGTCCTTGAGACATCCAAAGTCTTTTGGATCTTTTCCGGGATGATGTGGCACAGTTTACTATTTTTAGCAGGTTGAGCACCAGGGCTCGCATGTCAGTTCTGATCGCATATTCGGACCCCTTGCGAAAAGACGAGATCAACGAGTATAAATTCAAGGGAATTCATACGACTTTCTATTTTTAGCAGTGTCTATTTTTAGACAGTGACATGTGGTGGTGTTCTCCCAGTCATCCTCGGTGATGTGGACAGTTTCCTAAAATTTAGGTATTGGTTTCTATTTTTAGAAATGTCTATATTTAGCAGGTATAGTCATCAACCATGCAGTGCCAAGTGGCACCCTCAGAGATCGACATGTGGCAGAGCTACAGAGTGATGGGCATCCACCTAGGCATGGGTCACATTTTCACATGACATGAACATTTAATAATTAATTAATTGAGCTAAAGGGGGGCGCATAAGTGGGTCCCATTTCCGTATATTACTCCTCACACTCACCTCTCCACTTGCCATGCATCACTTCCACAAGATTCGCCCCCATTTGAGTTTAAACCGTAAATTCCTAAAATTTAGGAGATTCCCTAAAATTTAGGGCGAATTTGACTTGGCCATAACTCACCCTCTTCTTCTATCTCCCTAAGTGCGCCCTCTTCTCTCTCTCACATGTGGGCGCATAACTGAGTTAATTGTCACTTATCTCTTGCCTATCACAATTACTTGGACTCATAACTATTATTAGCCATTTCCATGCATCGATGCGCCTTATCTAACCCTTCTTCTCGCACTTAACTTCATCATTCACTCACTTTCATCTCCTAGTGTGCTTTCCTAACCTTTAGGGCACATTCTTATTAGGGGAAGACTTATTCTTGATAATCTTAAATCTACCTAGGAAGGTCCTGAGTGGACTCAAAAGACTAACCAAAAGGCTCTTTTCAAAAAAATGCTTTTGAGAAGGCCTATGACAAGGTTGAATTGGACTTTATCCTTAACGTGTTGGATTGGTTGGGATTCGGTTCCTTCTATCATACATCAATGGAGACTCTCTTGTTGTAGGTTTTGGCAAGGATTGGTGTTCATGGTGCACTTTGTGGCCATGTGCAACAATTTTTATGCCACGAAGAGACACTTGGGATTTTCTTCTAACCTTTGCAGTGGAAAAAAAACTACCTTTCTGTTACAGGGACCAACTGTATACATTCACACTGCTACATCAACATTTCCTTTTGCATTTTTAGCTCACGAATGTTCGCTGAGCAGACAGACACCAGAGAGCACTTGACACTGCTTCAAAGGCTCATAATAAAAACTAATTTTTTAGACTTCTCCAGTGCAATTTTCAGACTTCTCTATTGCGATTTTCAGACTTCTTGTGAATAATTTTCAGCACTTTTCAAGTGCATCTGTTCCCTCATTTTAGTGCTATTTTCAAGAGCATTTCAAGGGCAGTCAATCCGACTTTGCTGCACTCTTTTGCAGGTTATGAAAAACAAATCTCTGTTTTTTTCAGTTGGGATTCAGCCCACATGTATTTAGTGATCATCTCAACAGATGTATATTAAGTAAAAAAGTATTTACTATTAAAGTAGCAAACAATAAGTGAGGCAATGCACCTTGGATGGTGTGGTCACTACACATGCATCAGCTTGGAACACTTCTGCAATTTAACCTTCAGTTCTTGTGTGTGTGTTTTTTGCAACCATGAACCTAGAACATGAATGCCATGGCTCTGATACGCAATGTTGGTTTTAATATATGCAACATACAAATTGAATCACACATAAGAAAGGGGCACCGGAGCTTGTAGTGGAGAAAACCCATGAAGGGGAAAACTCCACTTTCTAAGCAATCATTCCATTATCCATGTGTCTTCTAATGTACAATACGTCCCTTTATATAGCATTAGATGATCATAACAATATATCATATTCAGGCATTGTTATCGTAACAATCTCCATGAATCTCTCAACTGCTTCCATGAATTCCCCATCCCTAATTTCTCTCATTGTCCTCAATATTTGTTTTGTACGTAAACATTTATGCATGGTCTACTTCATTTCATCTTACAAATATTTACCAATCATCACAGGTAGGAGTTATTCCTTCAGTGAGACTAGTAGCAAAGGGTTTTACAGAGAAAGAAGCCATTGATCATATAGAAACCTTTACAACTACTTCAAACATGAACACAATTTTAGGTTGGTGTTAAACATGGAAGCACAATTCGAGTGGACTGTTCATCAAATGGATGACAAAGGTGCCTTTGTAAATGGAGGTCTAGAAGAGAAAGTGTACATGGAGCAGCCCTAAGGCTTCGTGCAAAAGAGGAAAGAGCACCTTGTGTATAGACTAAAAAAGGCAATGTACAGACTCAAACAGGCATCCAGAGCTTGGCGTAAAAAGATTGATGAATGCTTCATGGCAAAGCATTCATGAAAAGTCCATCAAATCCAAATATGTACATAAAAATCAAAAGTCATCGATGATATTGTGATTGTAGTGTTGTGTGTGGATGATCTAATAATTTTAAAGAACAATACAAAAATGATTAAAGATTTGAAAGGTAAGTTGCACAAATCCTTTGAAATGACAGATTTGGGCATGCTTCATTATTGTTTAGGGGTGCAAATATGGCAGATAGATGGTGGCATCTTCATGTCCCACACCAAGTACGCACAACAAATATTGAGAAGGTTCAATAAGGCAAATAGCAAGTCAGTGGCAACTCCTCTTGAAACAGGAATGAAGTTATCAACCACTGAAGATTGGAAATATGTGGATGGAACTTTACACATGCAACTGGTGGGGAATTTAATGATAATCTACCTCACAACTACCAAGCTAGATTTGAGTTATGCACTTTGGATTGTATCACAGTTCATGGCAAGTCCCAAAGATGTTCAGTGGAAAGAAGCAACGAGAATCCTACAGTAAAGAAAGGTGCACTGCACTGCAGGCTTGCATGTGTATAAGGTATTAATTTCATATTGGTTGGATACACAAATTTAGATTCAACAGGTTGCATAAATGAAAGAAAATCCACCGCAGGTTACTCTTTCAACATGGAATCAACAGTAATATCGTGGATTAGTGAGAAGCAACCAATAGTTGATTTGTCTCCAAAAAGCAGAATACAGGGCAGCAGTCAGTCCAACATATGAAGCAATATGGCTAAGGAGGATTCTAGCTTATATAAATCTTCAACAGACTCAAGCCATATCCCTTTACAGTGACAACCTGAGCGTGACCTAACTCGCAAAGAACCCAATGTTACACCATCACTTTATTAGAGAGCATGTGCAAAACAAAGAGATTGAAGTTGCATACTGCAAAACTGGAAAAATCAGCTTGCAGACCATTTCACAGAAGCATTGAGCAGAGAGAAATTTCAATATTTTAGAGAAATGATTCGTGTAGAAGAAGATAAAATAGTAATTAAGGAGAGGATGGAAAAGATGGCATGCCCATTTTAGCTAGGCGCACTAATTTTCTAGATTTAGTGGTGGGGTGAGGTTTAGGAAAGTTTGACAAATTTAAAAGGGACAATCTTGTTTTGGGTTAGCATATTTTTGCTAGAGGATATCCTCAGCTATATATTTTTGGGACAGGTTTTGTTTTAAATATGTATACATGTGCAATATAATATAGCACAATTTTTTGGGTAAAAAATTAAAATCAGTTATCTTCTCGTGCGTTCTCTAAAACCTATATCAAGATTCTACCAAAACATGGATGTATCATGTGAGCCTCTTGATTCAGGAGTCACAACATTCAATACATGTGACCCTTTATTGTTGTTCTTGGAAACATCTACTACGTTTGAATTTTGTGCACATGGTTGCTAGCACAAATGCTTACAATATACTAGATCCATTGACGACTGTTTCATAGGGATTTCTGGCAATGCATTCCCGATGGAGGGCGGTACCCAACAATACAAATACACAAGGGCCAACTCAGTTAACTAATGTTGCAACTTTGAACCATTTGACACATGTCTTGACACTTGAGATGCAAACAAGGTCTTCCATGGCAGTCCCGTCAACCCAGTCAACAATAGGCCATATTTTTCCTATGATGCCAAGAAACCAAAATTTGCATAAAAAAGTTGAAAATGACTATAATAAGCTTTTGGGATGGCTTCCAAGCATTTTTCGAGCAAAGCAAATCAATTCCAAGTAAGCAGAGTTGGTCTAGAGCACTCTGTTGTGCCTCCAAGGCACAATAAGTACATAGGTAAAGGAACCAACAAACACCCGACCAAAAGATACATCTACCTCTCTCAGGTATTAACTTTAAACTAGCATGACTCTCATCTAAAAAACTCATCTGCAGGTCAACCCCACAACTTGGCCTTACACATTTCAAACCAAAATCAGTCAGAAGTAGGTTTAATGTTCTTTATTTTTTGTCCTAATTGATTTATGCCTTTTTAAACTTATTTTGTCTATGTAAAGAGCTCTAACTTAGCCATAACAAGTGTTCATTTTAATGGCCCATCAATTTTTAGACCTTTTCAAAAAAATAAAAAATAAAACTTTTCCCCATGTAGATCAGTGTAAATTTGTGTGAAGCTGCAAAACTAGTTTATTCCAAATTTGTAGTCAACACAACAGAGAAAATTAGTGAAGCTATAAGTTCAAAGCTCAAACCAAATATGTTTTAATACACACTCAATTGATTTAATCAAAAAGTCGCATATATCAAAGGAAGGTATGTAGTGACGTGAACTTTCACATGGAACATTCCTATGTGCATCCCTTCCGAAAGGACAGCAAGTACCTGGGCAAGTGACATGCAATCTTTGACGTTGCGGAGCAGTTCTTGCATCTGCAATTGAGAATGGGCATCATAATCAGATATTTAAATTCTTGTTATCTAGGAAGTGAACTAATTCTTTGTAATCATTGACATACTCAATAACATATGTATGATGATGTCTTATTAACATTCACCATACTTTATTTCATTCAGTGCTTTAATAAGATATTTCCCTTTTACTTCATTATTGTAACTTTCTTATTGGAAAAAGATCTGCAATTGAAAATAACCATAACTGTGTAACAGAATTTTCTACTTAAATGTTAGTACTCACAAAGACAGAACATCTTCTAAAGTTACAGTGCGGCTTTTATTTGCCTGTTATTATCCCGTGCTAAGAAGATCCAGATGATAATTTCTCTAATCTTAAACAAGCCTAGTCTTTTAGAGCATTGACCTGCTCTCTGGAATGGTTTGACAAAATTTAGCGCTATTACTTTGACCATCCAAAAACAGAATAATAGATAGAGACACTGTAGATGGAAAGTCCAGACTCCAAAGTCCTAGCCTCTTCACCACTTCTAAATGTTTTCAAGTAGCATAGCAAGTGAGGATGCCAAAAGTAGCCCTGTCGCAAGATGGAAACACCATGGCTACTGAAAAGAGGACGATAAGCCAATCAAACTTGAAGCAGACTAAGAACATCACAAATAGTAAAACATGCACAGACAGATTAGCATAAGGCAGGTAATGAATCAAAGACTCTGATTAAGATGGCAGATTAAAAAATGCCAACCAACTCAACATATGACAAACCACACTTAGTATATAATAGCATAAAAAGACATAGATATTGGCCTGGTAATTTCGTCCTTGATATTATGATTTATCTTAGTTCAGGTAAAGAATCAAATGCCAGACGTGGATTTTGCACCCTTAAAATGAGTAATTTCATATCATTCTCTTTTCATCTAAGTTCTATAACTAGCTTCAAATTTGAGTATTCATCATGGAAAACTTTAAATATAAAAACATTAAAAACACATATATGTATAAATATTGTGAAGAACTGCACAGAAAGCTTAGTAACATTCAGCAGCTTAAATACAAACCAGAGCACTGTATTGAAATCTTATGCTGAAATCCAAATGATTTTGAAAGTGCCCATATATAATGATATATTGGAGTATCTTCCAAAAATATATAGTAACCAGCTTTATAGGAATCAAGGCCCAAGGCGCGTTGAAATGTTAGTATCTTCCTCTCGAATACTAGGAATGTTTGATGGGTCTGCATGTTAAGTGGACTCCTTTGGCTTGTGATTGATTTCCTTTTGCACCTGTGTGTGTCCTGGTTGGTAGTGAGGAACCAGTTACCAATCCTACAGCAGCATTTTCCTTCAATGAGTAATGGCAATATGCTAATACAGTAAACACGGACCACAGTTGTGTATGTGTGTCCCACATTGAAACTTTCCACATTACAATGATGGGTCGTGATGAGCTATAGGTGACTGAAGGCTGAAGCTATGGTTGCTGTATTAGTATCCTATTTCATGCTAATGTTACTGGATGCCTCTGTGCTTTAGGTGGATCATTTGAACTGTAGTTATTTTCCTTAGGGTTGATGCATTTGCACTGCAATGAAATGTTAGTACTTAATCTCACAGTGATGTATACCGTGGTGAAATGTTGCGCTGTTAAGTTTGCAAATGGTTTCTTCCGAGACTTGTCACTATGAGCTGCAAACACTCTCGACGGAACTTTAAATACTTAGAGACCTTGCGAAGATCTTTCGCATTTTAATACGATCGTGTTTTTCTATTTGAACTCGAGAAAAAAAATTTAAAACCTGAGACAAATAGAAGCCTTTCATAATGTGACACAGCTTCAATTATGCATATTCCTGACAGTATGTGACATCAACCCATAATGCTACCGTCAGCATTTGTGTTTTCTTTCACTGCTCTCAGCAAATTAAAAGCTTGACACTATCAAATGGCATAGCTTCTAAGGACAAGATGAAGATTGAGTGATTACTTTAAGTAAAAAATGTATACCTGCACATTATATAAATTCAGAATACCTAATACTCAATTGGATTTGCTTGCACTATCTGCTATTTTTCTTTGTATAGAAATCCTTTTTTTAAATTCATTCATAATACTATGGAACAATTACTCGAAATATTCCCTATCTATTCCTATTAAAATGAATCCATTGGAAAGGAATGTTAACATATTTACTATCGCAAAGAAATCCATTTCTTAACCATTTAACCTCTCGTCAAGGCATGACTTTTCCTCTTATCAAAATGTCTTCGTGGTGCATAGCATGTATTTGACCAAGCAAGTTGGAGAACAAGGCTCGAAGATAGTTCATGGCATGTATTTGACCAATCAAGTTGGAGAACAGGGCTTGAAGATAGTTGCATCCTTTATTGGGGAAATTGGACCAGCAATCACAAGAAAACGAGAATGTATTTGACCAATCGACATAGAGAACAAGGCCTGAAGATAGTCGCGTCCTCTAATGGAGGAAAAAGAGATGAAATTACTAATAGCAGGGAATAATTTGATCAAACAGAATGACTTCACTTTTCTCTTTTTACAGAAACTACCCACTTTTCACCTTAGCAGAGTCAAAACTACTACGATGTGTCACTTTGAGGATTCTCAGGTAGATCCCATATACATTGAGGATTCTCAGGTAGAGCCCGTATACTTTGAGGATTATCAGATAGAGCCCATATACTTGAATGCCCTTAGAATTAAACTTAGGTTAACTGAAGTAAACTCCCACCTGCATACCACTAGACCACAGCCAATTGACTTGACCAACAATAGTATGGAGTATAGAAAATGACGGTTTTAGGAAAATTACTATTGTTGTTATTAGTTAAATCGGTTGAAATTTGAGAAAGGGAAACCAAATGAAAGAAAATGAAAAGTAGAAGATCTGCAATAATTTATACCGACAATACCTGTATCATTACGGGCGTGTCTGTTCCCAATGCTCGCCTGGCAAGCCTGGCATGAGAGGCCATTGTTTTCTCTGTTCTCTGTGTATTGTTGTATGTCCTTGCCCTGCCCAGAAAGGGTGAGAATTGGGAAGGGAGGGAAAGGAATGGACACTGGAGAACAGATCTATCCAATCTGTGTAGTGTTTGCATCAAAACCCTCGCATTTATCTCCGAATCTTGCCTCCCCACTTGGAAGGCCTCGTGTTCCAAATCTGAGTCAGACAAATAAATATACTTTTTGCTTTCCTGTGACTTTTTGACAGGCCGTCCTCTTGTATTAGTTAGGAAGCCGCTGTCTCACACACAAACTTAGTATTGTTATTTACTCACTGGTCAGGGAGCCGCCGGACCATGTTGGTTGCGTGGCGAATAACCCCAGCTTAGCATGGGGATTTCGACAGCTGGCAAGAGTTTAGTGGTTAATTTTGTATTTTAATTTAATTTTTTAATTGTTAGCTGGAGAGGATCGTAGACCTCAACCCATCTCGTCCTCTGATTTAGGATTCTTGCGTGGAGTTCTAAAAAGGTAAATGACATATTGTACTGGTAATTGAATTGTATTCCTCAAAATTATAATTTTCAGTTTATTTAAAAATAAATTAATTAAAATTAAAAAATATGAAAATTTAAATCTCGGATTTACAAAAAAATCATATGAAAAAATTTATAAATATTTGAGTACTACTTTATTTTTTATTATAAATTATATGTTTTGTTGGTTATTATTTTTATTTATGAAATGTGGTCGTTATGTGTATTTATAAATATTTATAATAATTTTTATTAAATATATTTGTTTATAAATAAATAGATTAAAATTTATTTTTTATTATAAATTATATGTTTTGTTGGTTATTATTTATGAAATGTGGTCGTTATGTGTATTTATAAATATTTATAATAATTTATATTAAATATATTTGTTTATAAATAAATAGATTAAAATTTGTATATATGAAAATTTTAATTTATTGATGATGATGATGATTAACGTTCTGGTAAGAGGTTAAGTGATAGTGTTAGAAAAGCATTAAGAGAAGTTTTCGAAGATCACCATAGTTTTGTTGAGTTAAGAGGTTAGGAAAGTTGGTAGTGTGACAAATATTTTGAAAATGAGATCTAATCTCGGTATAGGTAGGACAATCTAAGAGAAAGTGTTTTTCATCTTCAACCTTCTTAGTGTCACAAAGATGACACACTCTTTCATTCCATGGCGTTTTAGGAATTGACCAACACCCAGTTTCACTCTGGAGCTCTAGTGAGAATTTGTTCTTATCTTAGCAATGCTTATTTTTTCTTTACACTCATCAAAACACATAGATAATTTGATCTTCTAGATTAGTGTTGATTACATCTTTATAATATCTTAACTTTCTTTTTTCCTCTAACTCTTTATCACACCACATTTTCTCCTTAAATTTTGATCTGATGATATTTTTAATAGTATCTTTATTCTGCAAAGTGGTGTCTTCCATGATTCCCCAATAGTTTAGTCAAGGCTTGGCATCTTTATGCCATCCTCGCTTGAGTCGATGATGGTTACAACTCGATTTTGAAGCAATTTTATGAAGCCTATTGTCTTCCATGTTGTTTAACTTGTCCTTATACATTAGGTATCTAGTCATAGTCGTGCTCTCAATGGGGGAGAGGCTTGTTTCTAAGAGGATGATGGGATAGAGTATATTTCTTTTAATTTTGAGATTATAGGTTACAAAATACTTTTGTATTTGCTTTATCTTTCTCCAAGATTCACGAGAGATACTACAACCCCAGACTTCACATCCATAAAGAATAACAGGTGTAACGAGAGTCTCAAAGAAGAGTTTCTTCTTATTCCAAATCCAAAGATCGGTTGAATTACAATTGTTTTCAAGCCCATAATAAGTTTTACATCCACCAATAATCATTTTCTCAATGCTATAATTCCAATTGAACTTGTGGTGAATATCAATTCCAAGATATCTGTATGAAGTCACTTCCTCCAAGTTGTTGTTGTCATATACAAAGGTATCATAAGTGATTTTATTGAATTTAATAATCATGACCTTAATCTTATGAGTATTAACAGTCATACCCATATCAAAGTAAAGATCTTTGAAAATTCTTAGTTGATGAATAATATTTTTAATATAATTTGTGAATAATATATTTTTATTATTATATATTATATGTTTTGTGGTAGTTATAAATTATAAGTTATGTGGTTATTATTTATTTTGATTTTTATTAAATTTATTTTGGTTTATAAAATTATATTAATTATTTTAATATATTATTTTATTTGTATAATAGAATGTTTTAAGGTTAGTGGATTAATTTAATTAGTTAGAATTAATTAATCTAACGTGAAAATTGTTGAAGGTTATGGGTTTAAGTTTCATCTAAAGTCCCTTTAGATGAAGAGTATATGTGGTATTATGATGGCATTTACTTCGAGCCATTCATAGAATGAAAGGAAATGTCTAAAGAGTATCTTAGTATGTGTGTAGTTTTGATTTTTAATTTGAGGATGATTTTATTTTATTTTTAATGTCCCTATTACGTAACATTTTTTCTATAAACTTAATAATGATATTGTTTTTAAGAATATTGATATTTAAGGGTGTGTCCCCCACACTATCCTCCAATAATTTAATCAAAACATTGTATTTTTAGTACAATCTCTTTTGAGTGACTTTTATTAATGTTTATAATCCAATAATTTAATCAAGATAAGACATTGTATTTTTAGTTTAATCTCTTTTGAGTGACTTTTATTAATGTTTATAAGAATCTTATTATTCTTCATGTTAATTAGCTTATACAAGTACTTGATCATAGTTTTATTCTTGTTAGTTTTATTCTTGTTAGGTAGAACCCTAACTTCTAAATGAAAATTATAAAAAATGTATTAAGTTAATGTAACATTTAAATTTCATCAAACTCCACCAACATATATTAAAACGCTCTAAACTTATTAAGATATAAATGTAAATTATTAATGTAGCTACACTCTACCTCAACTATTTCACTGCAAATTAACATACACTACTAACTACTATATTGATATAATGATTACACCTATATTAAAATAGTGTTTAACATTGATACCATTCTTATCATTTTCATTTCCCTTGAGCACTTTTGTAGTACAGTGGGGATGCAATTCAATACTAGCAAGACGAAAGTGGTAATTTTTTCTAGCAAAAGAAAACATAATCAACATAAGTTCTACTTTGAAGGCAACACTCTTGAAGAAGTGGCAGACTACAAATACCTCGGAATTGACTTCAACAAAAATATAGGTTGGGAAGGTTGCATAAAGAAAAGAACTTTGGGAGGTTGGAAAGCGTTCTATGCTTTTCAAAATAGGTGCATAGAGGTAGAGCTATGGGATTGGAAGACTATGCAAACTCTCTTTGGGATTTTAGTGATCGTGGTGGTTCTATATGGTTGTGAAGTGTGTGCTAGCAATACATCTAACTTACAGTGGAAGCAAATTGAGAAGATTTAAAAACGCTTGATCACAAACAAGTTTAAAATTAAAAGTTCAGTCCCTTGTGATATCATGTTGAGTGAAATGGGGGTTGCTCCTATTAAAGTAATTGCTATGGTGTGTCTCATAGGATATCTAAAAAAAAATGAGCAAATGGAAGACAATCGGTGGCCTAAGGTCGTCTTCAATGACATATTGTGCAAAAGAAAGAAGACGTGGATGCAACAAAATATTAAATGGCTTAGTAAATGGGATATCCACTTGAACATGTGCCCTACGAACAACAAAGAGATAAAGGATTTTGTTATTGATAGGTTCCACGAGCGAACTTGGGATAAAGGGCTCGGGAGAAAGAAAGATTATTATATTGAAGAGTTTAACCCCACATACAATCATCATCAAAAAGCGTACATAGGGGCCAATATATCTTGGAGAGTCAAACTGCTTATTGCCCAATTAAGAACCAATGCCCATCAACTCCGTTGTGAAATCGGACATTGGAAAAGACCAAAAGAAGCTTGGGAAGAAAGGGTGTGTGTGTTCTGCACCTTCGGAAAAGTGGAAACAAAAAAACATTTCATTTTAGAGTGTGAAGCCTTCAAAGACAGTAGAGACAACTATGTAAGTATCTTGACAACTAGCTCTTGGAATAATTTATTCAGCAAGAGGACAGTGGAGAAATTGGGGTAGCTCATCATCAAGTTGAACAGGAAAATGGTTGAAATGCAAAAATCAATGTGTGAGGCAGTCTGTCCATAGGCTATCGTTAGCCTCGTGGACGTTAAAATCATTTTCTTTCTTTCTTTCTTTCTTTTTCATAATTTAAAAATTTACATAAAATTGGGAAAAACTAAATCTTGTATTATTAGTAATTAAGGATCATTCAACATTAAGTATCCTTATTATGAGATTTTGTTATTAGTAAAAAATCATCTTAATTTTATATTCAGATTTATTAAATATTGAGAAGGATTTAAAAAAAAACCCAAATTTTTTGTTGTTCAAAATTTATGTGGTTAAAATGGTTTTATGAACATGTATTTTATTCTTGGAAGTCACAAGTTCAAATTCAAAAGGGGTAAGGGTATGTATACCTCCGTAGATTTTAACAGTCAAATCTCTACATGGAGGAGGTCCCCTATCCCACAAAAATAGAGGTCTCATACACCAACCAATTTGATATCTTACTTGAACATAACCTTAAAAATATATTATTATTATTAATTATTTTATATATCTATTTTTATGATTAGGTTTTGTCCCTATAATGTGTGAAAGCATGACTAAACTGAACATAATTTATAAAAATTGTTATATTTTAGTGGGTTTTTTTACAAAAAATTATGCTTTATATTTATATTAAATATAAATTGTTCTTATACAAGATAAACAACATCAAATGTCGAGAACATCTAATGGAGGCATATCCCCACAGCTTGAAACATGACTAAAAAAAACCCCAACAAGAGCTTCAATCTAGAAGAGCACCGATCAAAACAGAAACTAAAGCCGCTAGCTAGACTCCCCAAAAAAGCATTGTGTTGATGTTCCATGCATCGACACCAATACTTCTAGAAAAGATCTAAAAACAAATGAGGACCCTCATGATCCTCTTCACAAATATAGTAGACTATTTTCCCAGGAACCTTTTGGAGCGCCTGTTTTGATAGGCTATCTGCCTCTTTGTTTTCTTCTCTGTACACATGTGTGAAGGTGAGTTTTTGGAAAAGCTTGAAAATTTCTAAGATCCTATCCTTCCAGCAATCCAGAGAGACCACCTGAAGGCAACCCTTGCCCCGCAACCAATCAATGATGATCTTTGAATCCCCATGAACAAGAAGCTCCAAGATTGAAAGCCGAGAAGCCAAAGTAAGAAGAGCCCATGCTCCCAAAAGCTCCGCTCTAGTATTAGTGATAGGTCCACAGTTGAAGATCCATTTATAATGTCGGTGTTCGTTGATCCTTATAACCCCTCCAGCCCCACTGTTTTGACCCAAAATATGAGCAGCCCCATCAAACCAACCAACAATGCTACCAACTGTTGGCAGAGGAAGCACCACCCTTGGTGTTGAAGCTTTCAATAGATATTTGTAATCTCCTATGGCAATTAAGGACTGGAACACCACCTTCTGAAAAGAGGGAAATCCATCTTCGAAAATTGCAAAATTTATTTCCAACCATGTATACCAGCAGATGAAGGCCGGCAAGGTTGGATATAAAAAAAATTGTGCTTTCCAATTTTTAAAGCATTCTGCTATAGTGTTGTCAGCCCACGCCCTATAAATTTTTAAGGTCATTTTTATCCTATCCCAGACTGCAATCGTGAAATAGCACTCTACAAACAGATGTTGCGCATTTTCCTTGTTTTTCTTGCATAAATAGAAATAACTCGGGCCATTAAAACCTCTGAGTTGTCAGTTCTCCCAGGTAAGAATTTTGTTCTCAACAACCAGCCAAATAAAGAGCTTTATTTTCAATGGACAGTCCCAAGACCACAATGTCTTCCTCCAACCTCCATCACGAAATTCAGGATCTTTGCTTCAGTAGCCTTGTAAACATTTTTGGCATATCAGTCATGAAGAGTCACCACCCATCCATTTAAGTTCGTTTGGCCTCGCTTGCAGTTGTACACCAGAAACAATGAGCGGGAATCTCATATCAATTCTTTGGCTTTGTTGACTTTTTGTGTATGAGGACGTTTTTAGGGAGGTTTTGTTATTGTAATAGTCAGATTATTTGTACGTGAACTATTTTGATGAGCCTCCCTAATTTTAAATATTTCTAAGGAGAAAAAATACTTCGCGTGAAAAAACAAAAACTATTTCTAAGGAGAAAAAATACTTCACATGAAAAACAAAATGATAGACAGAAGTTTATCTTTAAGAAAAATAACATAATTTTATCAATTATTTAATTTATAATTTTGTTTAAATAGTTTAAATTAATTAATATAATAATGTTATGTTATTTTGAATATTTATTGTTTTTGAATTTTTATGTTTAAAAGGTTATAAGGTCAAATCCACATGGGGTAGGTTATGTATACCTCCATAAATTTTAGTAGTCAAATCTTTGTACTGAGGGGATCCCTTGTCCCACAAACAAAGGGTCTCATACACCAATTTGGTGTATGGCTAAATACATTATTATTATTATTAATTTTATACTTTGTATAGAATGTTTTTATTTTTATGTTTTTGTGTATAATTTTTTTAAATTTTTTTTTATTAAAATTTAAGTGTGTTATTTAGGTAAGAGGTTAAATTGCAATTAGAGTAGTATATGGTTTCATATATGGAATTAAGGTTAAATGCTACTTAAAAGAACATGACTCCATTGTTGTAACTTTATCAGTCACATTACGAGATATTGATTTTCTTGTATATATTATTTACGTTGAAATTGTATTTTGGTCATAGAGTAAGACCTAAAATTGTTTCTCATTGATTAAGAGTTTGTCTTCCTCAAATGTAAGGAAATAGGTTAACAGCCCAAAACCCAAAGGCATTTGGTAGGAGCGAAAGTCTGCATCCTTACAAACCACCAATGGGTTATTTTAGGTGGCAAGGTTTTCCTTAAATAACAATGATAAGTTAGCGTGCATTTGTGGATAACAACAAGTTATGATTGTCCTCACTACCAATTTATTTTTTTTAACCAAAACTGATAAATATTATATTAAAAGGTACTATAGTGAAGCTAAATAATGAGCATACAAAAATACCAATATGAAAATCATACAAAACTGACAACTTTCACAAGCCACAAAAGCTTTCTAGGGTCTTAAGTTATTACATACTAGTTGTCCTTAAAGATGTACTACTTAACAAAAACACATAATATTCTAGTTACTTTAAAAAAACATAAATTAACAGAAAATATGATCATTGAGTGCTTCCTCTTGACCTACATTGGAGGGAGGGGAGTTCTAATGTCTGGTATCCATATCATCTTTCAGTTGGTGCATTATCTCCTCTTCCTTGAATTTTTCTTGTGTTGAGCTTATTGACATTATATGATTTGAGTTGAGTGTAAATTCTAACCTTGTATAATGTCTACTGTAAACAGATATTCAGAAAAGAACAGAAAAAATACAATGGAAAATACAAACATTACACAAAGATTTTTCCCCTGGAAACCCAAACCGGGAAAACCAGCATATATTATATTCATTCATTATGTTACATTGTTTACAATACAATATACATATAGGAGCCAGCGGTATCCAAAACCCTAACCCAATGACCTGGATTAGTCCAAAACCCTAATTCCTTAACCGGAAATAGAAAACCATCGGCAAAAACCATGTGTCGAAAAAACCACCTAAATACATGACACGTTTCTCGAGGAAGAAAAAAAAATTCCAAGGGCGCTGCCCCCGGACCCCCGCACCCGACGCATACGCTCAGACACTACGACTTGTGCAAAAATATAACACATACCCAACATTGAGGAATGTCAATCTTTACTAAGGTTGATGACCATGTTACGTAACATGCTACATTTTGCTTCCAGAGAATCTATTTTTTGCTTATGTTGGACCAAGACTCCAACTATTGTTGCATTTTGTGAGAAACAAAGATGTTCATTTTCGTGCACCTTAGAAGTGACTGGGAAGAGGGAGGATTTATTACATTGGATTAAATCTTCATTCTTGTGTATAACCCGACAAATCTCTTGTGCTTCTCTATGATCCATTCTTTCTAGACCCAAAATAGAGATGTTTAAACATGATGGAGGCAAAGTGGACCACTGTGAGCAAGTAAAGATCTATAACAAGCAAAGAGCCACCAACTCCTCAAATCCATTAGCACTATTGCCAAAACATAAAATCCCCAAGATTTCATAAAACCAAACTTTAACCATGAATAGTCCTTTCCCGGGCCTTTTGAATTTAGCAAAAGAATGTCGAGAAAGGAGAAATAAGAGAGAAGACAAGGTTGCATGAAAGTTACCCACTAAAACAAGGCCCAATTACAATTTTAAATTTCAAAAACAAAAACCCAAGCAAAATTCAAAAACTCGAGCACAGTGATGAATATCCACTAGAAGCATTCATAAACTAGATCCTTCAAACTAAATTTAACCATCCAAGGGTCGGGAAAGATGCTTACCAACTAAAATCTAAGTTGATTGACAGAGTTCCATAACCCAATATGAATTCCTTTCCTTAGCTTCTTCATTATCACACCTCACAAGTGTAATACCACAATGGAGGAATAAAGAGATCAAACAACGATTAATTCCAACATGTGAGGAAGATGGGGGTGTGTCCTTTCATATCCCTTCACCACACTTGAAGTTTGGTTCGTGCATTGCCGAAACATGTGTTAATTAATGTGATGGTTGTACGTGGCTTGAGGTTGAAACCATAGGAACCTTAGGGGATTATGTGATGAAATCACCCCCATTTTTGTTCAAGACTCCTTGGAAAAGTGTGGAGGCTTTGTTAGCTAATAGATCTACTTAAGGATTAAATTCTCCAGGGACGTGAAAATATAAAACCATATTCAAACTAATGACCTCTTTCTCGATTCTTGATTCGAGCAATGATCTAAGCAAGCTTATTGTCATGTAAGGTTAATTTCATAACTATCATTATGATAATGACACTTGAATCTCCAATGACAATCTACAATTTTATATTGGATTAATTTGCGAGGGAGAGAACTTGGAGAAAGGAATGACACTCCAATCTCCGATGACAATCGACGATTTTATATTGGATTCATTTGCAAGGAAGAGACCCCGAAGAAAGACATGACGCTTGAATCTCCGATGACAATCAATGATTTTATATCGAATTCATTTACGAGGGAGAGACCCTAGAGAAAGGCTTATGATTCAACTTAATTATTTGTGGATATTCCTAATTCCCATGCAAAAATCATTTGGACGGTTTTCCTTTGAGATCCCTACCCTTAATTATCCACACTATCAATTAACAATTAAATTATAATAATTTTTGAAAAAAATAAAAATAAAAAACATTTTATTAAAAAAATTAAAAAATAACCTATGCATGTAAATTCGCTAACGATGTTATCCTATGGTTAATGGGGGTTAAGCTAAGAAAAAGTATTTTATTTAGTGAAAATGTCCCCACAAATAAGGTCAAGCATCCATGTTTTCCTTATGGGGAAAGGGAACCAAACATAAAATTTTGCCTTTTCCTAGAGAACACCAAAAGCTGGAAAAAGAAGTACACGTCTCATCTTTGAGTGATTTTGTGCAGACAAAATCACCCCCACAACCCAACTAAAAGTATTAAATAAACCTTCACCAATCTACGAGACAATGTAGTGTGATTATCGAAGGAGACATATATGGAAAAGAACAAAAAAATGTATAGTGATCCAAACCCATTGGAAGGAATATTAAAGTGATAGAAAATTAGTGGAGGTTGTTTTATGTGAAGAAACAGGGACCACACCCTACTTCAGAGTGTTCCAACCGGTTATGTTGGAGCTTTTCCAATGGTTTGAAGGTCTTGAGAAGTTTTCAAATTTGAGCATTGCTTTAATAAATCTAAGAATTGATTTTAAAAAGGGCAAATTGTTGTTCATGAATTGATTTAGAAAAGGGTGAATTGTTGTTCATGTCAGACATCTAAAGTTTCATAGGGTGTTGCCTTCTAGATCTAGCAATTTGCTTAATGTCAGACATCTAAATTTTAGGGTGTTGCCTTCTAGACCTAGCAATTTGCATTATAATCAATGAATTAAAAATAATTTAATAATAGATGTTTTTATAATTTTAAAATAATTTCAAAATATTTATTTAAATATAATTTATGTGATTATTATAGTATAAAAATATAAAAAATATATATAATTTGTTTTATTATTATAATATAAAAAATATATACAATTTGTTTTATTATTATAATATAAAAAATAAAATAAAAAATAAATTTTAAACAATTAATATTATATTGTTTGAATGGGCTTAATGGTTAAGAGCATGTGTTTTCTCTTAAGAAGTTACAAATTCAAATCCAAAGAGGGTAGGGTAGAGTAGAGTAAAGTATGTATACCTCTGTAGACTTTATGAGGTAGATCTCTAGGCAGAGGGGTGTCATTAATCTTTTATTTGTGAGTTGATGAATAACAAATTAAATTAAAAAATAAATAAGATAGAAGAGAAAATCAAATAACTTAAATTAATCTTTTATTTATGAGTTGATGAAAAACAAAAATAAATTGAAATAGAATTGAGTAGAAGGAAAATTCAAGTAGCATAGATTATATTTGAGAGATTTGTTTTTTCAAAGTGAAGTTTTTAAATTTTCCTCGGATTATTGATGTTTTTTTAAATACTTTTAAGTTTAAATTTGGTCACATTGTAATAACATTTTAGTGTATTATTGTCTAGAGAGGCATTTTCTATAGTTTAAGTGGGTGAGGATTCTAAGTTTATAAAGGTTTATAAATTTTCTCAGGTATAAAGGTTTCTAAGTTTATAAATATCGTTCATCTAATGTTTGTTGATGATGTTCTCTTAATGTCAAAGGCTAATCATACGGAGTGGATAGTGATCCTGGACTTGCTTCAGGTGTTTTGTTCTGCTTCGGGTCTTTGCATTAACTTTGAAAGTCCACAACACATTATTGGGGGCTTAATGAAAACGAGCTCTCTTCTCTAAAAGCATCCATCCCCTTTTCCTTCATTGATTTGAGTCAAGGTTTCAAGTACCTTGGATATATGCTTAAACTTGGTGCAAAAAATTCAGAAGACTGGCGCTGGCTGGTGGCTAAGTTTGAAAGAAAAATCGGTTATTGGTGTAACAAGTGGTTGTCTCTAGGAGGGCGTTATGTCCTAGTTAAATCTGTGTTACAAAGCCTCTTTGTCTTCTGGATGTTGATGGAGAGGATTCCCTGCTTTATCTTGACAAATCTGCGTAGACTTTCTTTCAATTTTCTGTGGAGTGGGCAAAACGTCAATCACCGATTCCACCTGTGTAGTTGGGAAATTTTGTCAAGACCCATAAGGGCTGGGGGTTGGGGGCTCAAAAATCTTACCCTTTTCAACACGGCTCTTCTGGCAAATTCTTTCTGGAGAGCGCTTACGTATGACATCATTTGGCATCGCATTATTGTAGACAAGTATTTGGGGAACCTGCCACTTCTCGACTGGATTAGAAAGCCTTCTCATCTTCAGCGACGAGTGTCATCTATCTGGAAGGGTCTGACATTATCTTCTTCGGTGGTTTTTCATTATCTTAGATGGAGGCCCTGGTCGGGATCTGATATCTTAATTGGAAGGGACAAGATCCTTGGTTTGGAGGACCGTTCGATCCTTTCAACACCGCTGCGATCTCACCTAGCTTCAATTAATATTTTGTGGTTGGCTCAAGCGAGAGATCTGATTCGTGTCTTCCCCCTGTCGGATAAGTGGCTGAGCAGCGATCGTCTAAATTTGAGCGGTGAAGCTACCACCGATTGGGACACCTTTTCCTCTGCACTGAGAAGTGCTAGTATCTCCCTCAATTCCGAGTCAGACACAATTTTTTGGGTTGGAGGAGACGCATCGGGGGTATTAACAGTTAAAAATTTATACACAGCCCTGCTACAGCCGCTGGACTTTGGCATTGTGATCTGAAAATAGAAGGCTGACTTGTTATGCTATGCAAGCACCCGCTACTTCATTAAAATAAACTTTACAGGACCTTGCTTCATGTGTTAAAATATGCAAGATAAACTTATGTGTTAAGTTCATGTATCTTCTTGTAAATG
>ML801700.1:122790-132840 GCA_009831015.1 Picea engelmannii | reverse complement strand
AATATCAACACACCGATGTTTTCACGTGGTAAAACCCCTACGGGGAAACATCCACGGCCCCAGCCAACGCGGCCACTTGGAGCAGTTTATTAATGCAAAGAAAAAGATTATAGAGAGATTTTACAAGAGAGTTTCTCACAATCAATCATCGACAAATGACCCTCCATGCTCTTTAAATAGAGATCATGGACCAATCGGGTGTTAAGCCACAGATCAATGGCCGTTAAGATCGAGGAGAGTATGAACCGTCGGATCACTCTATGTCGGGAACATATCGTGACCGTCGGATTGCCTAACTACAAATGCATACTAATGCATACTAAAGAAACACACTTTTACCTAACGACATATTAGACCAAGTAGATCTTAACTAACTCCTAAGTGTCTAAATATCCTAACATTTGCTTCTTCCATGCTGAGAGAAATATTGGATTGTTTCATTCTTTTCCATGAAGTCATGGTTGACCCCAAACTGAAACAACACCCTGAAGTGCTATGTTTGTTTGAAGTACTTCTAGCCCAATTTGAATCAGTATAACCATACAGTCTAAAGTCATGATCTCCAATATAATATAGACCATAATCCAACGTACCCTTAAGGTATCTCATCACATTATTTGTAGCTACAAGCTGAACACGTATAGGCTCCACTAGATATTGACTCAAGGTGTTCACATCAAAGCATATATCTGGCCTGGTATTCGTTAGATACATCAACGAACCAAAATTTGTCCGTGTAGAGTAGCATCAACCAATTTTGACGAAGTATCAACCAGGAGCTTCAAATTCATGCTTTGTCTGTATAGAGTAGCATTAACCAACTCTGACCCCAAACTGAAACAACATCCTGAAGTGCTCTTTCTGTCTGAAGATTTTCTAGCTCAATCTGAATTTGTATAACAATATACTCTGAAGTCATGATCTCCAGTATAATAGAGACCATAATCCAACGTACCCTTAAGGTATCTCATCACATGATTTGAAACTACAAGGTGAACACGTCTGGGCTCCACTAGATCCTGACTCAAGGTGTTCACAGGAAAGCATATATATGGTCTGGTATTCGTCAGATACATCAACAAACAATTACTTTTTCTATATAGAGTAACATCAACCAACTCTGACGAAGTATCAACCAAGAGCTTCAAATTTGTTTCCATGGGTGTGGCCATGCCTTTACATTCCAACATGTCAAATCTCTTCAGTATTTCAACTGCATACTTCCCTTGGTTAAGGAAGATCTTCTCTAGGCTCTGCCAAACTTCAAGACCTAAGAAATAATGCATCGGGCCCTTGTCTTTCATCTCAAATTCTGCTGCAAGCATCTTCTTGCAATATGTGATGAGATTTTCTTCTCATGTTAAGAATAAATCATCCACATATAGTATTAATATAATTGGCTCATCATTCATAACCTTGAAGTAAAGGTTAGGATTATCTTTACTCTTGGTAAAGCCCAATCTTGTCAGGAAACTATCAATTCTGCCATACCAAGCTCTAGGAGCTTGCCTCAACCCTTACAGATCTTTCTTCAACTTGCATACACGAGTCTTTCTATCTTCAACTTCAAACCCTTGTGGTTGTTATATATACACTTCTTCTTCAATAACACCATTTAATAAAGTTGTTTTCACATCCATTTGGTGCAACTTCCACTTCATTTTGGCGGCAAGAGCTATGATGGTTCTGATTGAAGTGTATATGGCTACAAAAGCAAATGTTTCTTCATAGTCAATACCTTCCTTTTGAGAAAATCCACGAACCACGAATCTTGGCTTATGTTTTTCAATACTTTCGTTTGTTGCATGTTTTATTTTGTATATCCACTTAGAAGATACCACATCTGTGTTCTTTGGTTTGGGAACTACTTCCCGAACATCATTCTTCATAATGGATTGGTATTCTTCTGTCATGGTGTCCATCCATTCTTTCTTCTGAACGACTTCTTCAAAGAAAGTGGGTTCCTTCTCTACGATATCACACATCAAGGCCATATAGTTGGAGAATGTCTTAGGCTTCTTTCTTTGTCTCATGGTTCTTTCTGGGGCACCGTACTTTTCTGCGTCTTGAATGAGTTCTCTAGCCCAAGCTGGCTTTCTCTTGTGAGAGATAGTCATACGGGGACGTTCTTGAGATTTTATCATATCATTATCTTCTAGAATCTCATCACCAGGGGTAACTGAAACTTCCTTTACAGGTTCTGCAACTTTGGGAGCTACATGTTCTTCTTCATATACTTCTTCAAGCTTGCATTTTCTTGATCTCTTTATTGTTTCATATTCATCAAAGGTTACATCTTTGTTGATACCAATATGATGGTATCCTGGTATGTAGATTATAAAGGCCTTAGATACCTCACAGTACCCAACAAATATTCCCTTCTTTCTTGAAGGATCCAACTTAGTTCTCTTTTCTTTCAAAATGTGTACAAATACTGGACAACCAAATATTTTGAGATGGCTTACTTCTCGCTTCTTTTCGGTGAACATTTCTTCGGGAGTTTTGAATCCAAGTGTACTATGGGATAATTTGTTTTGGACATATATTGTTGTTCTTGCTGCTTCAACCCACAAGTGCATTGGAAGATCTTGATCATGAATCATAGTCTTTACTGCTTCCATAATCATTCTATTCTTTTTTTCTACTACACCATTTTGTTGAGGACTATAGGGAGTGGTGAGCTCCCTCTCAATCCCGTCATCTCTGCAAAAGTTTCCAAATTATTTTGAAGTTTACTCTCCTTCATTGTCTGAGCTCAATATCTTGATTTTTCTTTCAAAGAGGTTTTCTACCAAGGTTTTGAATTCCTTGAACTTTCCAATTATTTCATCTTTTGACTTCAAGAAATAAACCCAAGTTTTACGAGAGTAATAATCAATAAATGATACATAGTATACATACCGACTTAGAGAGGTTGATGGCATTGGACCGCATACATTTGAGTGGACAAGTTCCAAAATTCCTTTTGTTTTACTGTCGCTCTTTGCAAAAGGATTCTTTGTGTTCTTTCCTTATGCACATCTGTTGCATACACCTTCATGATCAACCTTTAGTTCTGGTAAAACTGTAACTACCTTGCTCACATATGGTAAGTCTTTGTAGTTTATGTGAGCTAGCTTTCTATGCCAAAGTTCACAAGGACTTTTAGTAGAGTGAGTCAAGGATACATTTGAGTGTCCCTTTAACTTGTACAAACCACCTTCTTCTATTCCAATAACAACTACATCTTCTATAGTTTTTCCTTTGGACCACATAAGAACTTCACCATCTACGAATGAAACCATGAAACCTTTCTTATCTAGAGAAGAAATAGAAAGTAAGTTCTTTTTCAAACCTAGTACATAAAGCACATCCTTCATTCTCATCGGAGTTCCTAAATCAAGTTTGTAGGTGGCTTCTCCCATTCCTTTGATTGGGTATTGATAATCATCTCAAAGTGAAACTTTTTGGGGGGAGTCCTTCTCTATAAGGTTGGAGAGAGTTTTCTTTTGACCTATCATGTGCTTAGAGACACGAATATATATGAGCCAAGTATCCTCTCCATGTGTCACAGATCCTGAGAGAGCAGAAAACAAAACATATTCTTCAATCTCTTCTTTAGCTAACTTCTTGGGTGGCTCATCATCTTTAGTTGCATGGACATGATGTATTTTGTTATTTCTCCTATTGTATTCTTCCCTTATGGAAGGACAATTCTTAGCAATGTGTCCCATCTTGTCACAATGATAATACTGGTAGGAGGAGAAGTCTTTTCCCTTTCTTTGACCCTTATGATATTTATGGAACCTCTTTGGAGAGTGAGATTCTTTATGAGAGAGAGTCTCCTTTTGAAAATGAGACTTTCCTTGTCCACCCTTAGTGTGAGAAACTAGTGCTTGATATTCATCTCTTATTAGAATGGCTTCTCGGTTAGCCACCCTTGCTTCTTATTGAACACATTCTTCCCATAAGCTATCAAATTGGAGTTTCTCTTTTCTTGTGAAAATAGTTTGGATGAAGGCATCCCGAGGTCTTGTGAGACCATTAAGAGTTTTCATCACAAGTTCATCTTCATCTATCTTGTCTCCAGTTGCCTCTAATTGTTCCTTGAACTGAGAAACCCAAGAGAAATAGTCTTGAATTGTTTATCCTTTTTTCATTCTTGTATTCTTGAGATGGGTTCTCAAGTTCATCTTCTGGTTGATGTTCCTTCCTTCATACATTCTGGTTAGGGCATTAAAAATATATTTTGGAGTATTCTTAGAAGACACTTGAGGGATCAAGTGGTCTTTAATAGAGTCTACAATTATCCTTTTAGCCTTAATCATATCCTTCTTGTACTTCTCTTTGGCTACATTTTCTTCGGGCTCTTGTACATTTTCTTTTATGAATTTTGCAAGGTCATTCTCTTCAAGAATGAGTCCAATTCTGTACTTCTAGGCATATAAATTTTCCACACCTTATAACTTGTCGACAAGCTTGGTGCTTGCAAACATCTTGACTTGGAGCTACGAAAATGACTAGAAAATGAAAGTGCTCAGAAAATGAAATTGAACTTACCAGGAGATGCGCTAGGCTGAGGTGAGTTTGCTGGAGCAGATTGTTTTTGAAAAATGCAAGTTTCACCCCCTGGAATTGGACTTGCGCACTTCTGGACTGGTGCTTCTAGATACGGTTCTGGTTTCCTAGTTTTCTGGTACCAGTCAAAACTAGGGTTTGACTTTCCAGAGAATCCAGCCACCGAAAAAGTTCGATCAAGTTGTCAAAAGATGTGCTAGGGTAGGGTGCACTTCGCAACATGGTCTTTAGTAAAAAATTCCTCTTTAGTAAAAATCCCTAATTTCCTTATACGACAACAGACACATCTAAATACCTAGTGAAATATGCTCTATTTAGTCAAGCTCTGATACCATGTTAAGTTTTTACTGTTGTTATTAGGTTATCTCCAAATTTCATGAGCATTCAATGCATTTCCAAAACAACAGTATAAAGAGGATCACTAAAAGAAACACAATCACAAGGTACACAACATTTTATCATGGGAAACCCTCACGGGGAAGAAAACCCAACAAAACTTCCTCAATAATAGATTTCCAGTGCAATTCCAAGACTAAGACCAACACACCAAAGGCAAACCAATGCCAAGCATGCACCTCTCTTCTCCTTCGTTAGACTTCTTCCTGCAACTGCAACTGTCTTCAAAATATGTGCACTATATGAGTGAGTGAGTGTGTCCAAATGAGACACCATCCTCACATATAAATACAAGTTGTGAGGTGGCGCTAGGGTTGTGTCTCTTCACTTGATGGAGCCGAATTTTCCTAGAAGTGGCTAAAACCACTTTACAATTACTAGGGTCCGACTTTACAAATACATGTTTACCAATCCACAAAAGGGGATTTGATCTTATACAAGACCCGACTTGATCAATCCACAAAAGGGGATTTTATCTATACAATAATGACTCAAATATAAGTAGAATGTTCTTTAAAGTTACAATAATTCAACATTTGAGACCCCCTATTGGAACTCACTTAAGATCATTTTGCCTTCTCCCACTCTTTGACCTTCTTTGGATAGAGAATGAAAAACAATATTTGTCTAAAAACATGGGAAAAAAAGCTATGTTCAAAATGTGAACATACCACTTTCAAATTTTGCCCCATAGTTCTTAACATAACATTATGAAGAGAAGAAGTTCCTTTCATCCAATTTGTAACCACATTTGAGTCCCCAAAAACTTGTAACCTTGTGATAATGTTGTCCAAGGCACATTTTAATAACAATTTTAAAGTTGAAAGTGTAGCTAAGTTGTTTGATCCAACTCCAAGCCCTACATTAAATTTTATATAGTGTCCCTCTAAAAAAGACAGAACTCCACCAACACCGCTAAAGTTATAATCCCTTTGATATGCACCATCAAAAAATCCCCAACGATATGACTTATCAATCTGCAACATCGTGATTTTTCTTTGTGGGGAATTTAATGTTGATATTATGGTAGCTGTGGGAGGTATTTACCTCCACGTGTAAACCTGACGAGGATAGAATACTCCGGGAAGAAAAAAGAAACCCTACTGAGTTGGCTAATAACCCTAGAAGACTTGTCAACGCAAGAAGATAATTTATATTAGGTTATTAGCCTCCAAGAGAAGAAGTTGGCCATAAATAATAATATATACTAAACAAACAGATACCCAGAAAAAGAAGTTGGCCCAGGTAGTTAGCCATAATTAGTATAAATACAAGAGGCTAGTTCTCATTCTGGTAGGCAGTCTTAGAATTGCAGTGCCCAGTCTTGTGCACATGTTTGAGGAGAGCTGCCATTGCAACTGCTGCAGCTAACATATTACGTTTGGCTTGGACTATCTCTTGGCTAGGGTTTGGACCATCTGATTAGCTCTTGTTGATGCACTATTCTTAGGGAAAGGTGCGCTACCCTTTGATTGGCTATCTAGCCCAGGGTTTTCTTCCAGAGTGATTCTCTGTCAAGGTTAAGGTGCTCGGAGGGTTGCTTCGGCCTGTGGTTGGGTGACAAGGGTATTGTCAATGGTAAAATGAGCACATCCACTTATATTCTAACAGGTTATGGGCCCACACCTCCTTCATTCAGTCTAAACGCTGGAAGGAAACATAACCGCTAGGATATTGAGATTGGTGAGGAACTGTCGCTAGGGTTACTAGCAAAAGCAGCTTGCATGACACTGCCTCTAGGGTTACTAGCAGGAGCAGTTGCAGAAACCCTAATCCTCTTGTTGAGGCACCTTAAGTGAATGGATTGACCTAATATCCGGATATATCAATGCGCTCTAGCCTAGCGCATCTCCTGATACTCTCAGCAAGCCAAGACGTGAAGTTTGAGTTTGTGGTCAAATCTAGGGTTTGACCAAGTCAAAGAAACCATGAATTATTATATGAAGTTAGAGAACAAGGTAGATGGAGCCTCTAACTTTAGAGTGTGGAAGACAAGGATTGACCTGATCCTTGCCAAGAATAAAGTATTGGATACTGTGAAAGGAAAGATTGTGAAACTAGAGTTTGAAGAAGGGAAAGAGAAGGAACCGCAAAATGTTGCAACTATGGAGAAGTTCAAAGAAAATGACATTAATGCTATGAGTATCATAGTGGAATCCATAAAAGACCACTTAATACCCTTCATCTCCCATATTCACTCATCGAAGAAGATGTACGATGCCCTAAAAAACCTCTTCTCAGTGAGAAACATTGGACAAGTAATGAGTCTGAAGAATGAGCTCTGTGACATGAAGATGAATGATGATGACAACATAACATCATACTTTGTGAGAATTTCTCAGTTAAGAGATCAACTACAAGCTATTAAAGAGATCATCTCAGAGAAGGAGTTGGTAAACATAGTACTCAATGGTCTTCCCAAGACGTGGGATGCATTTGTCGCAAGCATGAACACAAGAAAGAAGTATCAAACATTTGAAGAACTTTGGACTTCCTGTGCTAAAGAAGAATCAAGGATCAGTGCAAAAGAGAAACCCCAAAAGAAGTACGATGATCAAGCCTTCACCGCAAGATTCAAGAACTTCAAGAACAAAAGGAAGTTTGGTTCAAGGAGGAAGCCAAATCAAGAGAAAGGAATTTCAAAAGTACAATGCTTCAACTGTCAAAAGTATGGTCACTACAAGAATCATTGTCCCGAGCTAAATAAAAGGAAGGAGAAACATGAAGCATCAATTGCTGAAGAAAATTAACCTACAAAGAAGACTAAGCATGATGGAAGAGACTTCTTCTTCTAAATGTAACAAAACTCTTCTTATTTCTTGTACATATCTTGTTTGCATCGGCTCTGTACGTATCTTGTATATCTATCTCTTGGAAGATAATGTGTTCCAAGAAGAACAACAATATAAGAATGGATATCATTAGATAATACACAAGAAAGGATGAAATACAAATCATGTGGAAGCTATTGCAAGATAAGCCGAATCAATCATGAAGAGACTTAGAAGAAGCAAAGACAGAAAGAAGTCAACAAACGAGAGAAAATTGGAAAAAGACTTATGAAGTTTTGTAGAAGACAACAAGACAGAAGCGTGGACTCTGTTAGACAAGAGAGCCAATTATATATTGCAGAAGAAAATAAGGATGCAGATGGAAGCGTGGACTCTGTTAGACGGAGGGAGACAATTATATGCACTCATACATGAAGCAAGGATTAGGAGGGAGCTAATCCTATGATCCATTGAAGATGATGAAGTATATATCCATGATAGAATCCATGAAAGACAATACGTATTCTTCAAAGAGAAGCCTTAAAGTATCCCTGGTTGTCCATCCACATCCATGATCCTATAATGGAATCTATAAGAAACTCCATGGACCCGAGAACTAAAGAAACACATGAAGATTCCAAGAAAGAAAGAGAAGCCAAAACAACCAGTCATTGTATCAAGAATCACAAGATTGCCAACCTGATATGAACTCAATAAAAGAAATCAAGCAGAGGAACTGGAAGTCGTGATGAAGAACAATGTATGGAAGACTTATGAATGAAAGAACTGCGAGATATAGAACTAGAGGTTCTCCCAGATGGAGGGAGAAGACTATGATGATTACTTGTTCCAGTAAACCAAACATATCTCTACATGAGTCATTATATCCATGAGTTGGAATTCTACATCAAATAAATGCAAAGAATGTTCTCCAGAGCAATTGAACAAAGAGCGTATGAAGAGAAAATTCAAGACTTTGAGGCATACCAGAAAGAGACCCTTGTATGCAGATGGAAGAAGATAACTTGGTGAAGAACCTCCAATGCACAATATAAGCGTGGTGAAGATTCTCTATAACATAGATATTGTATCAAGATGATTACTCAGTAGATCAGATGAAGTGCCACAAGTTTATGTTCCAGTGTTCCAACAATGATATACTTTATTGATCAGAGCTACATGAAGCCTTCAGAGAAAACTAGTGCTCCAGAACGAAGTACATTTGAAATCAAGCATTACATTATCCGTGATGAAGTCCAGAAAAGAGAAAGTGGTTCTCCAATACATATCTCCACAGATGAGAAGATAAGCAAACATTTTGGTAAAGCTTCCATCCAAGATGACAGAGTTTGCATACTCAAGATAGATCTCGTGGAGACGACTTCCTTATTGAAAGAGGAAAAGATGACTCCCAGGTTGGGAGGGAGCACTAATATGTATTGATTTATGGACAATCATTTTTTAGTTCAAAAAATGGTCCAAGATGAGCAACTTCCTTTCTAGTTCAGAAAGTGGATTGAGATTTCTGACGGACAACGATTTCCCAGTGTGGTTAACATGGGAAATGGTCCATATTTTTGATGTATCATAGACAACGACTTCCCATTGTGGTTAACATGGGGAGTGGTCTAGGGCAGTCTCTCTTCTTGAGGGTTACTCAAGAAGATTGGCCCGCCTCACCTCACAACGATTTCTCATTGTGGTTAACATGAGGAATGGTCTGTTTTGGAGGTTGATACATGCCAGTCTTTTCCTCTTGTGGTTAACAGAGCTAATGGTCCGGACAATCATTCCTTAGGGTTTATACATTCTCTCCAGGGTGCAGTTTGATTAGTGTAGGAGGAATGGCCTAGGGTGGGGAATGGTCCAGGCTCAACAATCAGGGACAAACATTCCTTATGGTTTATACATTCTCTCTAGGGTGCACTTTGATTAATGTAGGAAGAATGGCCTAGGGTGGGGAATGGTCTAGGCTCATAAATTGGGATAGTTATTCTTCCTTGCTTGAGAAGAATAGTCCAAACAACTCATCATTGATGTTTTACCTTTCGAGGGAAGATATTCTTTCATATCTCGCAGATGTGAGTGAAAGATTGGCCCAGATGATTCGATTTATATCATAACATTGTTTCTATGCAGGTTGATATCAGATGATTGTTATGAAGACTGTATGACAATATATGTATACTACTATGGTGTATGTGTTCCACTGTTCGTGACTATACGTTATTGATCAAGTACTTGTTTGCTACTTGGTGTGGTAGTGTACCAATGGATTGTAGTTATGTACTACTATGGATAGACACAGTTGTGTTCTATTTTTGTT
>ML801700.1:104861-122623 GCA_009831015.1 Picea engelmannii | reverse complement strand
AAATAATAATATATACTGAACAGATAGATACCCAGAATGAGAAATCGGCCCAGGCAGTTAGCCATAATTAGTATAAATACAGGAGGCCAGTTCTCATTATGGCAGGCAGTCTTAGAATTGCAGTGCTCAGTCTTGTGCACACTACAGTGCCCAGTCTTGTGCGCAGGTTTGAGGAGAGCTGCCATTGTAGCTGTTGCAGCTAAAAGCTCACATTTGTCTTGAACTATCTCTTGGTTAGGGTTTGGACTATTTGATCAGCTCTTGTTGATGCGCTATCCTTGGGGAAAGGTGCGCTACCCTTTGATTGGCTATCTAGCCTGGGGTTTGCTTACGAAGTGATTCTCTATCAAGGTTAAGGTGCTCAGAGGGTGGCTTCGGCCTATGGTTGGGTGAAAAGGGTATTGTCAATGGTTAAACGAGCACATCCACTTATATTCTAACATTTAATACTTATGAGATACAACTCTAAGCAAGGGTTTAGATTTGAGAATAAAGTTGAAAATATGGAATGTGTTTATCCTCAAATTTGATAGAGTTCCTTGCTAGCTAGAGATCCCATAGTACTGATCCGGATTTATAAATGGATTACAAATTTATAACAAAGAAATACACAGAGATATGGTAAAACTCGACTTCTATGAATAAAGAGAATATGTTGAGACTATAAAAATGTTGTCTGAAACAAGCTTGTTCGAATGGTGGCAACTTATCTCTAAGATGAGATGTGACGGCTACGCTCATTCGCAAGAAGATGGTTAAAATTAGGATCCAAAGGTATGTTTAACATAAAGCATAAATGAGAAAACCCTAAACATCCAAAAACCTAATCCTAGGAGATGAAGCGCCAAAAGTCATGTGGGCCCTGATGGGGTAAGTTGATACATCAACTTCCTGGGGTCGTAACTTTTGCATACGATCTTGGTTTTAGGCACACGATAACTCATTGGAAAGAAATATATGAGGAATACACATGTTTTCATCCCACTCTGGATAAATGCCACAATGTGATTGTGTCGTGCCCAAAAAACATTGTTTAGGGCCTCAAAACGACCCCAAAAGTTTTGGACCCGAAAAACTAGGAAAAAAACTTCCAAAATGAAAATTGTTCTTTGAGCCAATGGAATAGCTGGGTGGCCACCTATATCCACCTGTATTAGTCCTCCCGCTTAGGAAGTAATGGTTTCCATTGCATTTATTTCCCCCATCAGATGGGGAAAATTTTGCTGAACTTGGCTCCGGGTGAGGCACTCACCTTGGTGCAGGAGCTGCCCTTCTTTGAAAACACGTTCAAGTTGGATCCTTTGTTGTCGATTGCCCTTAATCTGAGTTTCCATGTTCTAATCAATGCCTTCATGTTTCATGCAGTCAAGTTTGAGCTCTCTTGGTTTCAACTGCTCTACGATCTCTGATGTGTCCAATAATGGTGGGAAGTATGGTCGAAGGAGGTCCACATTGAACACAAGGTGTAGGTCAAGGAAGGGGGGAATACTTAGCTCAAAAGAATTGTCACCCACAACCTTGGTGATGGTTTAAGGTCCATATCAAAGTGGATGAAGTATTTTATGGGGTCTTGTAAGACACTCTTACTGCAAATGCAACCAAACCTTGTCTCCCACCTAAAACTTGTGCAACACCCGGTGTTGATCATGACACCGTTTGTACTTAGTATTGGCTTTCTATAAAATATCATGGACCTATTGTCGGATGTGGGATGAATCTTCTTGTGTTGATGCAAGGGGTAGTGTGACATCAATGGGACTGAGTGGTTGAAATCCTAACTCCACCTGAAAGGGACTGTGGTCGGTCGAGCTATGAAGGGCTTTGTTGTAGTTGTGTTGAACATAGGGAGACTCTCATCCCATGTGCGTGGATTTTTGGAGCTGTACATGCTCAAGATATGCATGATCATTATGTTGACGACGTTTGTCTAGCCATCAGTTTGGGGGTGGAAGGTGGTGGATTTGGTGAGCTTGGTGTCCAATAGTGACTAGAGGTTGGACCAAAATGTGTTGAGGAACCTGTTGTCCCAATATGATATGATGGTATGTGGTATCCCGAAGTGTACCCACGCCTGTTCGAAGAAGAGCTTGGCAGTGGCCTCTACTATGATATTCTTCTTGCAAGCTGTGAGGATGGCCATATTAAAAAACCGATCAACCACCACAAAAACAAATTCATTTTCCTGCTTGGTTGAAGAAAGGCCCCACATATAGTCCATCAAGATGGATTCCCATGGCCTATCGGGAGTAGGAAGAGGGTTGTACATGCCTTGATTCTAAGTGATTGGTTTGGAAATGGTGCAGTCAGTGCAGGACCTGATATACTTGTTGACTAACTGTCAAAGTTTCGGCCAATAAAGATGCTTATGTAGTACTTCCACTGTCTTTTCCATGCCAAAATGTCTTACCATCCGACTGTAGTGAGCTTCCCAAATCAGCTTTGCATTCTCACTCGAAGGACCACAGAGGTGGCCCAGATGGAATAATAGTACGTCCTAAATATGAAAGTTAGTGACAATCACGTTTGTGCCTAGCATATGGTAAGTGGTAGCGATGTCATGATCACTCTTATAGAGTTGGGGCCACTCAAATGCCTCATGGCCACAAGAGTGGAGCACCGTGGTTAAGGATGCAACTGGAGATCGACTGAGACAGTCAACAACATGATTGGTGCTCCATCTCTTCTATTTGATGTTGATATGGAACTACTATAAGTTTGTGGACCACTTTTGATGGAGTTCATTCTATAATTTTCCTTGTGTCTGCATGAACTACAAAGTCTTGTGATAAGTGTGGATGAATGTCTCCTTCTTGAGAATGTAGTGCTTCCATTGTTGGAAGACTTGTACGATGGAATACATTTCTTTGTCATAGGTAGGGTACTTATGGACAACATCTGATAGTGTCTCACTATGATATGCCACTGGATGACCAAGCTAAGTGAGGACCGCGCCCACGACAAAGTCTGAAGCATCGATCTCAATCTCAAAAGGTTGTTGTAAATTATGTAAGGAGAGTATTGAAGCCGAGCACAAGTAATGTTTTAAATCATCGAGCAATGTTGTTATGACTTCCCCCACAAGAACTTTGCCTTGCCACCACCCATGGTCACTTTGTTGAGGGCCCATACAATATGGGAGAATCCCAACACGAACCCGTGATAGAAGTTGGAAAGTCCTAAGAAATGTCGAAGCTCGGTTAGTGTGGTCGGGGATGGCCAATCACGAATGACTTGGATCTTGGCTGGATCCACATGCACACCATGCTCATCAACAATGTAGCCTAGGTATTTGACCCTCTTCATGCCGAAGGAACATTTTCCCAAGTTAGCATATAGCTTGTGTTGTCACAGAGTGTGAAGGACCTATTGAATATGTTGTAAGTGTTCTGCCCAATTATTGTTGAAGATGAGGATGTCATCTAAATATACCACCACAAAAGAATTGGTGAAGGGCCGCATTATATCTTCCATCAATCTCATGAAAGTTGTTGGAGAATTTGTCAAACCAAAGGGAATGCCTAGCCATTCAAAAATACCTTCTTTGGAATTGAAAGTAGTGTTCCATACATCTGTCTATTCTATTGGGACCTGGTAGTAGCCATAATTCAGGTTAATCTTGCTGAAAAATTTATCTCCCTTGAGTTGGTCAAGAAGGTTGTCAATTCAGGGAATTGGGTACCAGTTCTTGACTGTGATTTTGTTTAGGACCCTGTAATCAATGCAGAGTCGCCAAGTCCCATCTTTCTTTTGTATGAGTACAATTGGGCTCCCACAGGGTGAGGATTTGTGTTGGATGTGCCCCTTTTGTAACAACTCTTAGATTTGTTGCTTAATTTCCTCATTTTCCATCATAGAGAGACAATAGACTGACCCATTTGGTAGAGGTGCACCAGGGGTTAGATCGATTGAATGATTTACCTGACAGTGTCACGACACCCCAGTGGGTGAAGATAATATGTCGTTGTATTCTTACATGATCTTGTCCACTTGCTTCTGCTACGTGGAGAGGCCCTGTGCAGAGGCCATGAATGTTGTTGCGTCGTTCTGTTCACTTTGAGAGAAAATCACGAATAAGATAAATTTCCTGGTATGGGAAATCACCTTGCTGCATTGCTTAGTAGAGATCAAAGAAATAGTGGTAGGTGGAGATACCTTTGGTATCCTGTACAATTGTCTAGCCAAAGTAATAATAACACTGAGAAGTCCATACTCATATCACATCACAAACATCACAAACTTCAAGGGGGAAAATATCACACAATACCTCATCCTTGAAGGGATTGATGTCGTAGGGCAAACAAAATTGTTGGTTTACACGAAGGTCTCTTCCTTGGTGGAGCCACTCGATGGTGTAGGGTTTTGGGTGTGGTGTCATTGGAAGGTTTAACCGCTTGATGAGCTCTGCTAAGATCAATTTCTTTTGACTTCCGCAATCGACAACGAAATGTAGTGGAGCACCGTTCACCTACATATGTGAGTGAAAAAGGTGTTCATCTTCCTCTGGTTCACTTGGATGGACCTTGGTGGTAGCGACAGTGGCACTGGGTTTAGCATCAATGATTTGCTTCCATTTTTCTGGATATGATTCAGAGTTGGATCCTACCTTTTACTCCGAGGCTTTCAGATCAGACACCAACAACTACTTCAAGCGACATTCATCGGTGTTATGCCAGACGCTTTTATGGAATTCACACCACTTCCCAGTGTCTTTCTTCGTCTTCTCATTACCCTTCTTTGTTTGTGGCTTGGATTGGTTGTCCTTATGGGGTCCATCCTTGCTCTATCCTTTGTTTTGTGGGTTTGGGCTGCCTTTTCCCTGCTTCTAGTGTGAGGAATTTGCAGATACAAACTCCTACTTCTTATATTTAAATTTCTGCTGGATTTTGACATCATATCGATATGTCGCGCCCAGTGATGAGATATCCAGAAACTCCATTTCTGTTTGGATGTATCTATGAATACAATTGCGGCACTTGAGCACTAGATGTCATTTAGAGTCCTTGATACCCAACTTGGTTCACAAGGTATGGAATATATTTTTGAAATTTGGTATTTTTTGGTCCCTTTCCTGTCGTAGTGTGGTCCATATCGTATACTGGTCATCGTAGCTTCCAACAAGGTAGTATTGTTCCTTAATAACATCCCCAAAAGAATCCCAAGTGGGGGTGACCACAAATATTGCAGATTCCTTAGTGGCCATTTACTCACAGTAAGTTTCCCACCAATCCTTGACACGGGGGACAACCTTAAGGAGCACAAAGGTAATCTTTTCTCTATCGAAAAAGTTATGGACCGAAAAATACCCTTCTAGCAAATTCAACCATTTATCTACAACATATGCATATATTTGGCCTTGAAATAAGGGGATGTCAAAATTGACTTGTACCTTGAAAGGGGTGGTGTGGCTGCTCGAAGAAGCTTTGTCGCCTATTGGAAGTCGTCGAAGGATCCATGCAAAGTTATCCATCATCTTGTTCCTTTGTCGTGCAAGGGCTTCCTCAAGAAACTATTTAAAAGGATATCCTAATCCATCATCTCTCTTTTCTTCCACCATGGGAGTTCATCATGATCAACGAGGATGGTCTTGCAAGGGATCAACCACTTCAAGTCCCAACTCCTTGTACCTTGACCTTGTTGGGGACATGCAAAGAGAAACAAATAAAGAGCAGACCGCTATGATATCACTAATCCAGATTTATAAATAGAACAAAATGGAATACATATGTATAGAAAATAAACACACAGAGATACAATAAAACTTAACTTCCATTAATAAAGAGAATATGTTGAAATTGTAAAAATGCAGACTGAAACAAGCTTGCTCGAATGGTGGTAGCTTATCTCTGAGAAGAGATGTGACGACTACGCTCATTCACAAGAATATGGTTACAATGAGGCTCCGAAGGAATTTTTAACATAAAGCATAAATGATAAAACCCTAAAGATGCAAAAACCCAACCCTAGGAGATGAAGCGCCAAAAGTCACGTGGGCCCCGATGGGGTAAGTTGGTACATCAACTTCCCGGGGTTGTAACTTTTGCATATGATCTCTGTTTTAGGCGCATAATAGCTAGTTGGAAAGAACTATCCAAGAACTACACATTTTTTCATCACACTTTGCTAAATCTTATAGTGTGATTGTGCCACGCCCAAAAAAATTGTTTAGGGCCTCAAAACAGCCCCGAAAGTTTAGGACCACAAAAACTAGGAAAAAATTGCCAGAATGAAAACTGTTCTTTGAGCCAATGGAATAGGTGGGTGGCCACCGATATCCACCTAGATCAAATACCATGAAAGTAAAAGGTATTTTTTTTTTAATTCTTTTTAATCAAACCATGCTCTCAAGCATTCCTCTATATTGTTTCCATTCCACACATTTTCCACCCCTCTAAGATTCTTTGGATCCTTCCAGAAGGCTTGAGCATGTGAACATTTGATGAAAAGATGTACAATTGTTTCACCATGAGTTATACATAGCATGCATATACCATGGTCATGTTTATTCCTCACCTGTAACATTTCTCATGTCAATTTTTTATTCATAAGAGCCAACTACATAAAGATACATGACTTCTTTGGAGTTTTTAACTTCCATATACACTTCCACCACTAGCATAGCTCTATATTTATATATTTAAACATGACTTTGTAGCCTAAAATATCTATGAATTCACCCCAAACTTTGTTCTTGGACCAAGACAAAGAGTACGGCTCATCCTTCAACTTGACACGTTCTTTTATAAGATTGCCAATATAAGCATTCCATCCAATAATATGGTCTCCTTCTAGCCCCAAAGAGATTGCAGTCCTCCTTCCTTGCTACTAAATATCTATTGAACCTTCGTCTACAACTTGATTTAACAAAAATAAACACCTTTGATACAATGATTCAATTGTATTTGGATAAGTTGAATCTATCTCCAAAACCCAAAATAACATCAAATCCCAATACCACTTTATCCCTTGAGCCAACCTTCCAAGATAAAATGTCTCCCATGATCATAAATGATTGTTTTAGTGCTTTCCATTGATTGGAAGCATTCATGGTTGATTTCCTTGGATTGTGAACCAAGTCTAAAAATAACCTGGAGCTATATATTTATGTTCGAGAACATATTTCCATGGATTCTTGGCTACCAATGCTAGGCCAAACACATGTGGATTTTTGAGTCCCCACCCCATAGCTCTTTAGGCATTGCAATATTTTTCCATTTAACTAATGGGATGTAATATTTTTACATTTTTTTAACCATAATAAATTGAATGATAAATTTCTTATAGCTTCAATGAAAACTTTAGGAATGAATGCTAAGGAGTGCCAAAAGACAAGGATACCATCTAAAACATATTTCATCTATGTAAAATACTTGCCAAAGGATAACCACATGTTACTCCAATGGTTAACCCTTGCTTCAACACTTTTTGAGAGACAACCCAGATATTTTTTCCCATATCCATTGGGTTTTAGCAAGAATCCCAAATATCTAAATCTCTCGTTAAGGTTTAAAACTCTGAAGGGAAAATCCATAGGTATCCTTTATTTCTCCCTTTCAAAAATATTGAAGCAAATAGATGATTTTCAAAGATTGTTTTCGATTCATGTAGCCCTACCATATAGATCTAAAATTTCCTTCAACTTGTTAGACTCTCTACAACTGCCATTTATGAATAGGAGGACATCATCTACAAAAATAAGATGAGTTAGAGAGCATAGTCTACCTATCTTCACCATAGAAATTGCTCCAATTTACTTTGCTTCCTTGATAGCCCTAATAAGGCCCTCAACCACCAGAAGAAAAAGTATAGGTGCTAGAGAGAAGCCCTTATTATCACATGATTTGTACTTGTGGAAATCTCTCCACAAGATCCCCAAATTTTGTGTAACTATGGAAGAAGCTACCACTATCACCTAAGTAGAATATTCCAACATTTTAGTGATGGAAGAGGTCCACCACAAAGGAGGCTTCCCTAGTGACCTCAAGGGATCAAATAGAAAGAATTAGCCAAGACTTCCACCCCCTACCTTGGTCACCTGTCAGTTAGGTCTAGGTCTAGGAAAGAGAGAGAGGTTGTAAGGTGATTGTTGTACTTGCTTGGAATAAGAACAATTTGTAGTATATTTATTTGACAATTACCAAGCCAAATCATGCCAAAATGACCTCTTTAGACACTAGACAAGTAAAATTGTGTTGGCTATTGCAAATTACATCAATAAATAATTATATGAAAACAATGAATGATATGCAATAGCAGCAAGAAACAATGCTCAAAAACACTACAATGACCATGTAAAGTAAGCATTAAAAAAATAGAACATTATCCAATTGCTAGAGGTAACTTATGAATAAGTTAGGCCACTTTTAATTAGGTGTATGCAGCAAATTAATAATTTTTTCAGTGGTTGTAGCAAACTTTTGTAACAACATCAATAAATATTTGAATTTTGCTAGGGCTAGGGTTAGCAATGTTAGTAGGATACTTGAGAGAATAGGAAACATGATTTTAACAACTACTTTCACCACAAGGTCACTCCTAGATCAATGTCGTTGTCATTCTAGGGCCTATGGAGTCTCAAATGCATTAAACTTGAAGATTGATTTAATTGAAACCAAAGAGATAGAGTCTAAAACCTAAGGTGCAAGTACATCTAGGCCTTAGACTTTAGACTTTGAGAAAAGGGTATCTAGGGTGCAAACACATTTGGGCCCTAGATGTTGTTTTTCTTTTCTTGTAGCTTCAACTAAGTCAAGGATCAAATGTCTAGGGATGAAATCCTAAAGTGCAAGCATTTATTGGCTAGGCTTCCAACCCTAGAAAGGACGTTTCATAAATTTGGAAAAATAGAACCCTATGGGGGGGAGAAGCACTTATGTTATCCTCTTAGGGTTTCAACCAAACAAGTCTTCTTGCAACAAAATAGAAATTTTACCATTTACATCAACAAAAAACAATAGAATTGTAGAAAGTTACTTACTTCATCTAAGAAACCAAGAGCATAAAACCCTAATTGCAGATATATCCATCCAAATGAGCAAATAATCCACAAATGAATCTCCTTCAAGCATAACACATAAGAGAAAATACCAAGAATGTCATAAATAATGAAAAAGTAGAAGTGTTACCCTACAATGGTGGGGAAGTGATGATCTGAAATAAAAATGACGTTATCCTTTATATAAAAAGGCTATGCCTAGCGTTTTGTCAACATAACATAACATAATATTAATTTGAAGTGGGGTTGACCCTTCATTAAACCTTTGCAAAATGAAAAAATGAAAAAATGCATCATAAGGGTCACATGTGTGGTGACATCAAGCCTTTTTAGGCTAGGAGGAGGCCTCCAAAGGCCACATGGCACCAATCCAAGGTGAATTGATGGAAAATGGCGTGTCTCCTCACCCTAGGTCATGCCAATCATCACTGATACCCCAACTGTCCATCAAACCCTAAATGACAATGTCATCATCAAATAAGGGCCAACGTCCAGGATCCAAGGTGTTGCATCCAGGATGGAGGGAGATGCATCTCATATTTTCATGGTGTCTGGTTGTCTGTTGCTACAACATCCCTCATCCAGTGAATAATAAGACATTTGGTACTATGCCCATCCCATGTGCTTTCAGCCCATCTGTGTGTCATCATGTTCAAATCTCCTCAAACCAAGCCCATATGTCCATTGTCCAAGGATGTGAGAGATGATGCCTGAAGGTGGTGAGTGACTGGATGACTCACTGCTCTACATCACACGTGCCAAAGTCCTATAATAAAGGCACAACATCCTGTGTGAAATCCTAGGCCGTTCCTCAAAGAACCATGTCAACGTCATCCAAAGAAAAGCATAATATAAGACAAGGTAAACCAATGTTCATAAAAAATATTAGTCCTTAGATATGCAAAGTAAGTTGTCACTTAAGATGTAAGACATGTAAACAAATCACCTTAGTATCCCCTTCAAGCATCACACCAACCCAGGACCTCATGTGAGTTGGCAAGTTTAAGTATGAGAGGGCCTTCATCCAACCCTATTAGGTGTGCCAACCTAGACAGGAAATTAAAGACCCAAGTAGAGGGATAGGTCCCGAGGGAAGCAAGAAATAAAGAAACCCTTCAAGAGTAACCATGATAGTCATATGAATCATGGCTTACTTCATGGATTATGGTGTCAGTGAATTCGTTTCTATGAGCGCCTTTGTAGTAGGAGCACTTGTTGCTTGAGATACCCTTTCCTCGATACTTTTTTCATTGTGAATCCCTTAATTTCCTTTTGAAACCCAATTATCATTTGCAAGTCCCCTAAAAATGGTTTTGAGCTTCATTCCTTCATTTTTTTACTGGGCTATAGTCCTTTATAATTGTGCATTCATTCGCATCAGGACATGGGAGATTACCATTAGAGGGGGTAGAGATCAAGATGGCTCAAGGATTTTATGGTGACCATTATCATTATATCACATATATATACATATATAGAGCAACTACATCAACCTTTGGGCCTTCATCCCTTTCTTCTCATAAGAGAATGGACCATGACCCATTATCAAATTTTAGTGCATTATGAGAGGCTCCAAGATTGAAAGTGTTAGGTATGGTGGGGAACAAAATGTTACCCTTGTGAGGGCCCCCCAGTAGTACCCCTTTTCCTTGGGCAGTGGAAACATGGGAGTAAGACATAGAAGTTGGCCGCCAAGGTGAAACAAGGCAATAGACACAACTTCCCAAGATAGTGATCCATTATCCAACTTCAACCAAAGATCCTCATCTACATGCCTGACAAATTAAGCACAAAAATTGACATGAAATAATGATTAACATGATTAATAAGGAAATAGAAGAAACACAACCCATTATCCAATGCACCACAGGGTAACTAAAACCTATGTGAGAGAAATATTAGCCTTAGATACGACCAACTTGTTCGATCATAAGCCTTTGATAGATCAAGTTTTAAAATTGTAGATCTACTATTTTTAGTCTTGATGGAATGGATGCCTTCCTAGGTAGGTCCAATTGCATCTTATATATATCTGTTTTCCAGAAATACAAACTATTCTTGAGAGGTAACCTTAGAAAAATATATTTTAAACATTGACTGCTAACACGTTTGCCACAATTTTATATAAGCAATTATATAAGAAGATAGGACAAAATTCCTCGAAAGAATCGAGTTTATATATTTTTGGAATTGGAGTAGAAAAGGTAGCATTTAGTGAGCTTTATACCTTCCATTTAGATTATATATCCTCTGGAATTTTGATTATATCATCCTCCAACATTTCAAGAAAACCTGTAAATAACTCTAATGTCCACCCATCTAGATCAAGGACTTTTGTATTTTTTGAATGCAACAAAAATAGAACAAAATTCTTTATTAGAAACACCTTCCATTAACATTTGGTTGTTTTCCTATGATACAAACGTAGGAAAATATGAAGTAATTCTTAGAATTTATTTTGTGTTTTCCCTTGTTGGATCTTTGAAGATATTCTAGATGTATGAAGATCCTTGTTTAGCTATTCTAGAGAAATAATTGACCTTATGACCCTTATAAGTTCTCTTTTTTCAGATCACGTTAATTCTTTTTCTATGATTAGCATAATTGTGGAAAAATTCATTATTTTCAACTCCACTCTCAATCCAAATCATACAAATTTTCATTCTCCATTCATTCTCTCTCTAAGCCAAAATTCTTTGCTTCTTACCTTCTAATTATTTCAGTCTCATGATCTCCTCTTGGCTAAGAATAGCATTCTCATTCCTTCCAAAGAATTATTTTAAATCATTTCAACCTCCTTTACTTCTTTGTCCACACTTTTCCTTTTGTTTGAAGCCCATTCAATAGATTCCTTTTCACCTTTTTAAGTATAGAGATGAAGTAAGAAAAAAATGACTTTCACAAAGATGGATCAAATATAGTCCATTCATTTACAACTGTATTCGTCAAATCCTACCCCTCTAATCAAATGGCATTAAATTTAAAGGGGCTTGGCAATTTGACATTATGTCTGTCCATTTGAAGAAGAATGACACTTTGGTCTAAAAAACCTACAGGTTCCACCCAAGTTCTAATCCTCTCCACTTTTGTCTGACAATTTTAGAGATCAAATATTTGTCCAGTCTCTTATCTACCCTTTTAGACTCTCGTCTATTTTTTTGCCAAGTAGGGGATAGCTTCAAAGGCTCCCCATCAACGAAACCATATTCTTCTAACTTGTGTTTGAAATATGCATTATCCCCGTCTAGCCTAGCATTCAAACCTCAAACCTCAGCTCTAGATGTTGTGAAATTTGCATCTCCTCCAATTACAACCTTTTCCTCATTAACACTCTAGAGCTCGAAGAAAGCATCCCAAAAAACTTGCTTTTCCTCATAAGGTCCATAACAATTGATTATTGAGATGGTCTGTCTCGATTCCTTGATTATGAATTTAATCCAAATACATAATTCAAGGACAATAGAATTATGAAGAGTCATATAATTTTTCCATCCAGCTAAAACACCTCTATAATTTCCTTTCCCATCTAAATTTGACAAAAGACCCAATCTTTTAACAACTAGGATAATTCCCAAATGAATTTTTGACCTCTGACCATTGTCTCTTGTACCATAAGAACATCTGATTTATGTGTTGATATTATGGTAGCTTCGGGAGGTATGAACCTCTATTGTGACCTTTGACAAGATTAGAATGTTTCGGAAGGAAGCAAAGAAATGAAGGAAACCCTAGACAAGATGTCGACTGTAGAAATATAATTAATATGAATTAATTAGTACCTAGACGGAGAAGTTGGCCCAGGCAAGCCTGCCAGAATTACTATAAATATAGGGCGCCTGTCTCTCATTATTCACATTCTCATAATTGCAGAAGTCACTTGTGCGCACTGCAGTCCAACAATTTTGTGCACAAGTTCTGGGGAAGGTGTCGCGCCAGTTTTTGGGTTGGAATATCTGATAAGCTTTAGTTAATTTCTTGCTTGGTGCATTATCCTTTCTTGGCTATTGATTTCTACTAGGATTCTTCTCTTTGTCAAGGTCAAGGTGCTCGGAGGGTGGATTCAGCCTATGGTTGGGTGACAAGGGTATTGTCAATGGTAAAATGAGCACAATCCTTCATATTCTAATAGGTTATGGGCCCACACCTCCTTCATTCAGTCTAAACACTGGAAGGAATCATAACCGCTAGGATATTGAGCTCGCTGAGGAATTGCTGCTAGGGTTACTAGCAGAAGCAACTTCCAAGACACTGTCGTTAGGGTTACTAGCAGAAGCAGTTGAAGAAACCCTAATCTCAGATCCAACACCTTGTGATGGAGCATCTCACTCAAGGAGAAGATATTCAGATGCACCCTAGTTCAGCACACCTTTTGGCTATCCCAGAAGACAGAAACGTCAGAGTTGAAGTTTTGGATCTAAGCATGACCAACCACCAGTCAACTGAAGATATGAGTGAAACGATCAATCTCTTACACTACTCAACACTCACTGGAACAATTGAAGACGACATGTGGATAATCGATAGTGGAGCTTCTAGGCACATGACCAAAGATCAAGCCAAACTCTCAAACCTAAATGAGAAGAAGACATCGTACACGTTAGATCTTGGAGACAAAAGCACTTATCCAGTTGAAGGATTTGGACAAGCCTCTGTCAAGTTGAAATCAGGTAACAATGTTCACTTATGCAATGCTTTATATGTACCTAGTTTAGAAAAGAATCTATATCGATATCATGCCTAGAAGACAAGGGAAACAAAATAGCTTTCGTGGATGGAAAAGTGTTATCATGGCATAAAGACTCCAACATAGAGAATGTTAGGGTTATTGGAAGTCATGAAGGAAATCTGTATAGATTACTAGAACAAAATGAAGAAGCTCTCGTACATGACAAAGTCAACCCTAATCAGCTTTGGCATAGAAGGTAAGCTCATATTAATTATCAAGCATTACCTTTTCTCAGAAGAATGGTTGAAGGAATACCAGAATTGAAATCTACACATGAAGGAATCTGCAAGGGATGTGCCCTTGGGAAGAATATCAAGAAACCATTCCCCAACAACAACAACATATCTAAGGAGAGCCTAGATCTAATACATTCAGATGTTTGCGGTCCGATGCCAGTCAGATCTATAGAAGGATCTATTTACTATGTAATCTTCATAGATGACTATTCAAGAAAGACTTGGCTATACCTACTAAAGACAAAAGACGAAGTATTCAACAAATTCCAAGAATTCAAAGCAGAGATAGAAAACCTCACGAACAAGAATATCAAGACATTAAGAATAGATAATGGAGGAGAATACACCTCGAAGGAATTCATTGCATTCTGCAAATCGACAGGGATTAGGAGGGCGCTGACTATTCCTAATAATCCTCAACAAAATGGTGTAGCAGAAAGAAAGAACAGATCTATTGAAGAAACCATAAAATCCTTACTGAATGATCAAGGTCTATCCATGTTCTTATGGGGAGAAGCAACAATGACAACAATATATGTGTAGAATAGAAGTCCTCATCATATATTGAAGGACATGACACCAGAAGAAGCCTTCTCAGGTAAGAAACCTAATGTTTAAAACCTAAGAATATTTGGATGTCTTGTTTACTCTCACATTCCCAAGGACAAAAGGAATAAACTAGAACCCTCAGGAAAGAAGGGGATATTCGTAGGATACAGTGATTCATCCAAAGATTATAGAATATATATTCCAGAACAACACAAGATCGAAGTCAGCAGAGACATAACATTCAATGAAAAGATGGCCTTCAAGAAATCCATAGAAGAAACTATTGAAGAAGAAGAGATTGAAGAACCTAATGAAGAAAACACAAAAAACGAAAAATGACGAAAAGGAACAACCTGATCATCCTATGGAGCCATGCGAAAACATTGATTCATATATCGTACCCAAGACCAAGAAACAACCAGCTTGGCTTGAAGCTACCTTACAAGACGCAAAAAGACTCAAGGTTCCAGAAGGAACATTTGGAAAGAGTAAAAGACCTAAAAGATTCTCAAGTTATGCAACATACATGACAAAGCTTCTAGATGAAGTACCTACCACATTTGAAGGAGCAGTTCAAAAGGGACAATGGAAAGAAGCTATGACGGAAGAACATCAATCCATTATGAAAAATGAGGTATGGGAAATCGTACCTAGACCTAAAGAAAAATCAGTGGTAAATTCAAAATGGGTATACAAGATCAAACATGCAGAAGATGGGAGCATGGATAAATACAAGGAAAGATTCATAACCATAGGGTTCTCCCAGAAGGAGGGAGAAGATTATGATGAAAATTTTGCTTCGGTAGCTAGATATACTTCCATTAGAGCTATCATATCTCTTGCCGCTTCCATAGGATGGAACTTACATCAGATGGATGTAAAGACAACTTTCCTCAATGGAGCAATTGAAGAAGAAGTATATATTGAACAACCTCAAGGGTTTGAAGTACATTCCAGAGACACTCACATTTGCAGATTAAATAAATCTCTACATGGAATCAAGTAAGCTCCAAGGGCTTGGTATGCCAGAATGGACAACTATCTAACGAGACTTGGTTTCTCCAAGAGTCATGCGGATCCAAACCTTTATTATAAAGTTGTGGAAAATGCACCTATAATTCTACTACTATATGTTGACGATCTATTCATAACAGGTGAAGAGTCTCTCATCATTCAGTGCAAGAAGGAACTAGCTTCTGAATTTGATATGAAAGATCTAGGTCTCATGCATTATTACTTGGGACTAGAAGTATGACATAAGCGTGGTGAAGTATTCCTTGGACAAGGAAAGTACACAATAAAGATCCTTCAAAAGTTTGGAATGATGGATTGTAAGTCCATGGACAGTCCTATGCATGTGGATATAAGAAAAGTAAAATATCCAGATTCTGATCCAGTAGATCCATCTCTATATCGACAACTAATTGGGTCATTGATGTATTTGGTAAAAACTCGACCAGAAATTTGCTTTGCCGTGAATACACTAAGCCAGTTCCAGGTGGAACCAAGACATGAGCACTGGATAGCTGCAAAGCATGTATTAAGATATATTCATGGGACAATAAACTATGGCTTGAGATATATCAGATCCAGTGATATCCAACTTCATGGATTCACAAACTCAGATTGGGTAGAAAGTGCAGAAGATAGAAAGAGCACTTCAGGTACATGTTTTAGCTTAGTCTTGGCTATGATGTCTTGGAGTAGAAGGAAACATAAGTCTGTTGCACTCAGCACAATAGAAGCAAAGTATATCGCAGCATGTGAAGCATGCACAAAAGCAATATGGCTAAGGAAGTTAATCTCCGATTTATTTGATCAGATTCTAGAATCGACCATAATACATTGTGATAATCAGAGTTTTATAAGATTATCAGAACATCCTATGTTTCATGAAAGGTCGAAACACATTGAGATCAAATACTACTTTATTCGAGATAAAGTCTAGGAAGGAGAGGTAAAGCTCGAGTATATTCCCACAGATGAGCAGACAACAGACATCCTGACAAAACCTCTATCCAGAATAAAGTTTGCATATTTCCGAGAGAAGATGGGGATCATGGAAATAACTCCCTTATATGAAAGGGAAGAAATGACTCTACAGGTTGGGAGGGAGCACTGAAAATATTATTGAAGACATTTATTTTCGAGATTGAAAAATAACCCAGTTGGGCAGATTCTTTCCTGTTTGGAAAGTGGATTGAGATTTTTTACGGACAACGATTTCCCATTGTGGTTAACATGGGAAATGGTCCAGATTGCTGATGTATCATAGAAAACGAATTCCCATTGTGGTTAACATGGGGAGTGGTCTAGGGTAGTCTCTCTTCTTGAGGGTTACTCAAGAAGACTGGCCCGCCTCGCCGGACAACGATTTCTCAGTGTGGTTAACATGAGGAATGGTCCGTTTTGGAGGTTGATACAGGACAATCTTTTCCTCTTGTGGTTAACAGAGGAAATGGTCCGGACAATCATTCCTCAGGGTGTATTCATTCTCTCCAGGTTTCACTTTGTTTAGTGCCGGAGGAATGGCCCAGGGTGGGGAATGGTCCAAGCTTAGCAATCAAGGTCAGTCATTCCTTAGGGCAGATTCATTCTCTCCAAGTTACACTTTGTTTAGTGTCGGAGGAATGGTCCAGGGTGAGGAATGGTCCAGGTTCAGAAATCATAAGAAATCACTCTTCCTTGTTTGAGAAGACTCATCGTTGATGTTCTACACTGAGGGCATATATTCTTTCAGAGCTCACAGATGTGAGTGAAAGATTGGCCCAGATGATTCGGTTTATCTTTAACAATATTTTCTGTGTAGGTTGCTAACAAATGATTGTTATGGAGACTGCATGTCTCCAGACAGTAGAGATATGCTACTGTGGTGGATATGTTCCACTATTTGTGATTATGTGTCATGGTTTGAGTAGTTGTGTACTACCATGGATAGACACAATTGTGTTGTATCAATTGATATTGCACCAATTGTCATGGAGATTATCCAGTTGGATAATAATGACGGTGCTCGTGATACTACTAGTTGAATGGTCTGTTTTGTGCTCAATACCATACCTCCCTAGCTAAGAGGGAGTGTTGATATTATGGTAGCTTCGGGAGGTATGAACCTCTATTGTGACCTTTGACAAGATTAGAATGTTCCGGAAGGAAGAAAAGAAATGAAGGAAACCCTAGACAAGATGTCGACTGCAGAAATATAATTAATATGAATTAATTAGTACCCAGAAGGAGAAGTCGGCCCAGGCAAGCCTGC